>BDGG01000008.1:248984-420464 GCA_001949185.1 Ramazzottius varieornatus
TCAGAAGATTCGGATGAGCGGAAGGCAAAAAGTTCGACCTGACAAGTCCACCATGCCTGACAACTCTGCTATGTTCTCGTAGTGTATGCATGCGTGGACGGTTTCCGGTTTCATCTTGTTTACCAGTTTGAGTGGCGCTTCATGTGGCTCGACCTTGTCAGCACAACCTTGTGGAACTGCTTTTTATACTTTTTGCAGTGTGCATTCCTTTTGTTAACACTATTACGCAACCGTTTTACAAGCTGAGCACTTTGCAGTTTGCATTCCAAGTGGGAACCATTCCGCTGCGAGACCACGTAGTGACTTCGAACCAACATAGTTACGGTAATGAGTTTTTGATCTTTTCCGACACAACAGTTCTCAATACTTAAAATAGGACAGAGCTGCGTAAGAGAATCAAAGAGGGACTTTACGTGGCAACAATAGGAAACTGAGCTTATCGCCCTTGTACAGAAAAATAAAACTGATAAAAGTAGGATATCTGACTTTGCAAGTATGTCAGCTTGATACAAAAAGAAAGAAGAACCTAGGCCTAAATGCGAGTTGTACGTTGCTGTTCAGTCGTGGTGGTGGTAGAGGTCGCGCCACCAGTGTGGCTGCTGGAGTGCTTCTCAGCGCTGGTAGAGATGGATCCTTTGGAGATTGTAACGCCGATGGCAGTGTCGAACTTGACATCCACAGCGGTCTGGGCCTTTGCTTCCTCCAAAGCTTCGCGAGCTGCCTTGCGTTCCAGCTCCAGAGCTCGCATGGCGTACTCGGCTTCCAGCTGGATCTCGCGTTCTTGACGGTTGACTTGGTGCTCAATCATCTCCTTGCGGAACTCTTGAAAGGAGAAACAATTCGGAAACGAAACTTGGTTCAGCTCAAACTTCCGATCAAAATCGTCAGTTTAATCTTCAAATTAATTCTTTTTGAATGATCGAGTTCCTTGCTTACCAAGATCGCGGATGTGTTGTCGTTCCAGAATCTGCCGGATCAGCTCAGCATCTCGTTCAACTTCCTCACGGTACATAGCAGCTCGTTTGCCAGCATCTCGTTCGTCCTTCGCAGCCAGTGCTTCAACCTGAAAACAAACTTGCTCTTGACGTAACAAGCTAGCACCAACCACTCTATCAGATCTGCATAAGTCAAGTTGAAGTAAAGTACCTTGGCCTTGTATCGGGCGTATTCTTCCGGTCCCAAATCCTTGCGCTGCATCTGGGTCAAATCCACCGTGGTTCCGGCATGGATCTCGGCGCTGGCGCCTCCGCCCAGCTGCAGGTCCAAGGTAGTGTGGATCGGTTGAGCCAACTGGGGAGCTGCCACCGTCAAAGCCTAAACAAGGAAGTGAGTTACAACAATGAAATCGAGTTCTCCATCCTCAGGTTCGTCAAATGTTGATATCCTCACATTTCTGATTTCGTCACAGAAAGAAAGGTGTCTCATCTAACCGCGACTGAACCAACCTTGTCTTCCGTGTAGGTGTATCCCGTACGGACGCTTTCCATGTTAGAGCTCTCGAAGGAAGTAACGGGTACTGCAAGGACAGCATCAACCAATCAAGCGGGGAAGATCATTTGGTTGACTAGACAGAAACTGGCCGAAACGATGATGCTACATACCGGAGATGACGTGGGTCTCACTCTGAGTCGCTCCACCGGACGTGTGGTGCTTGATGACATCTGTCTGCTCCCGGATGGTGGAGTGGGCTCCTGTTGGGACGGTAACGGTTCGTTGCAAGCCGCCGATGGTGGGTCCTCCGGTAGTGGTGGTCACTTCGGTGCGCTGGTAGGTGGTAGCGCCACCACCCATCCCAGAACTGCCACCGCTGTGCATGCTTCCGCTCAGTCCACTGCTAGCGCTGCCCATCCCCGAGCTGTGGTGATGACTTCCCATGGCCGAACCAGAGCTGGTGTGGGATGACGAGGAATGGCGAGTTGTGCTAGAAGATCCCATGCCGGAAGTACCGGAAGAGTGGAGCTCGGTAGCAGATCCTTGGTGGCCCATCATTCCGGTAACAGTTGGATCAGGAACCAAGCCAGCCGGACGCTTGTCCTGGGGTAAGCAGTAAGGTCACAGACCGCCCAGAAGATAACCCAGTGATCTCCAGACAAAATGGGAGAACATACAAACCTGGAAGTTGAGTGCCGGATCCTCCCCTCCTCGATCAACTCCGACAGTCTTCAGCGTAGCGTTTCCCGTAGAATCGACGTCCACCTTTTCCACACGCTCGAATTTCTGCTCCTTTCCAGCCATGGTAATGCTTGATGGAAGCGGTGAGAAAAAGAGGAAGAGCTCCTGGAGCAAAAGTTCAAGAGACCAAAGGCACACGCTGAAGCTCGCGAAAAGAAAGGAGGAACAAGGAATGCCACGGCGCAGGAAAATCGTCGACTGAGCAGATTTATGGAAAGTGCCGCTGCTTGATGGAATCCAAGATAACAGCCCTCTGCCTTCCACTTGTACCGTTGTTTGTTGTACGTCTGGAGAGGGAAGCTGGCGCCAGGCGGAGCGACGTAGTCTCGAAAAAGGGACGGAATCGTATTCGACGAAATACACCCGCTTCCAATCTTACAGTCATGTCGCTCCGCTTAATGATTGCCGTTCACCATGGGAGAGCGCCACGATCACCTGTTGCTCTGTAGGAAACGCCCTCAGCGACGGTGAGTTATGACATGACAGTGTTACATCACTCCGGTGCGTAAGGTTGATTGATATCCCGTATCGACGGTATCGTAAGCACAGCAGTATGTGACTGTAGAAGTGTAGGTCGTAAGTTACCGAAGCTTACCGGGAATTTGAAGCCCGTTGAGATAAAATCAAGATTTAGTTCGAAATTCCACATAAGGTGCTCAAATACGCAAATGCTTGTCGTGGAGAAGGTGAACAAATTTTTCGTATTAATCTTACACATTCAGTTCAAATTTGTGTTTGGTTTAGGCGGCCCTACTTCCGAGTTCCGACGATCGGATACACATGGCTTTTGCCGCAGTGAAAAACCGCCATCCATTGCACTGACTCCCAGTTTGTGGTAGTTTTAAGTACGAAGTACTAAAGTTCCTCGCATCAGGGCACAGCTACATGCTCTCTCAGCGGAAGCGAAAGTGGCAGACAAAAGAGAGGCACATATTACAGTAATATACACTCAGAAACCTTCCAGCTCCATGATAAAGCAGCGATAATCGGTAGTTTTGCTTACTTCAAGCATCCAAATTCTGGGAAATCTAACGATCCTGGTGAATTACTTTCTTCTCTGTGACAATTGTTTTCTGGACGCCGACCGGTTCGATGCGTCCTCCCGTAGTAAACTCCGAAGCGGACGTGTTGAGCGTGTCCGAACCGGTCGAGACGAATGGGCCTGGAATTTGTCCCGGATTCAGGGGAGCGCTTCCAGTTACGGCAGATGGCACCACCCCGATTGGAGTACCTGTTGAGAACACCAAACAAAATTTACTTTCCAGAGTGGAGTTGAACGTGAAATTTTAGTGATCCAGACCTGGAGCAACAGGTGGTCTGGCGTCCACATAGTTCATCCCAGGGTCCTCTTTCCCTCGGTCTTCACGGGAATCCACCAATGTGGCTTGGCCAGACTCATCTACTTGGGCCTTGTCCACTCGCTCGTACTTGTATTCTTTGCCTGAAATACAAAGCATTTGTGAGTCTCTGTTCGAAGAAGCAACAGCGAACCCATCAGATGTTCTTACCGTCCACCTGTCCCGGAAGAGCTGCCGGGTTAGCGGATTGCTCGTGCGTGTGATGAGGCATAATTCTAGCTTGGGTTTGCTGCACAGGAAGTGGAGAATAGTCAGTCAAAGTACTGGAAAGAGAACAAGGAATTTGTTAGTGATGAAGAAGTCTGCAACGGAAAAGATAATGACACGTTTTACTGATGAGAAAGTATGGAATGGTATATTCCACCTCGCGCTTGGAAACTATTTAGCCCGAAGTCGAAATTCCTTAAGGAGGGAAACCGGTTCCATAGCAGATGTCGGTGTCAACATGGCCGCATGTCACAGTCAGGTTAATCATCTTGGTACTCGTACCACTAAATTGTTTTACTTACCTGCAGTCACCTGCTTCCCAATTATTCAAGCGCTGTTTTCGTCGAACGTCTGCCATCTCTTATCTTTTGTTTACTACGAGCTTGTGGGACGACGGCAACAAATGACAGAAGAAAAATGCTGGATCGACCGCTATCGAATTCTGATCTAGGAAAATCCATTCTCGGCCTTTCTCAATCATTAATTCTCAGCAAAAATTTGACAATAGTAGAAGCGATTCATGCGAAGCTAGTACAGCGGTAGTATGCCTGCCTTCCAAGCAGGTGATCCGGGTTCGACTCCCGGGTTTCGCATTTTTGCTTGTTCGAAGGAATGGATTTTCTTGAAACAAAGTCTGCCGCGCATCTACGGCATTAACACAAGGAACCCGGAAGTTAGGGGCGCAGCGCAAAGTCTAGTTTAATCGTAACAAGGATGACGCAACTCCCACATTCTTTCCTCACGTCGAGTCACAATACCGGTTACTTGGGCGATCAGCTGATCGATTTTTTCCTTGGCAGCTTCTGGTGAAGTGAAACGAACCTCCAGAACGAGCGTAACAGTTAATCTGGAGGTCCGAAATTCTGTGCTCTCGCTTCCGGTTAGGCTCGTCCAGTTCTTGGAGCACGGCTATGGTACAACTGTCATAAGCATGTGTAGTCTTTGCTTATCTTCACTTTGACGATCCCATCATAGCCAACTTTGCGGAACTGCATCATATCAGGGGATTTGTCCAGCGGAACTTCAAAATGTTGGCATGGTGCCTTGTCGCTGCGGCGCTTGCACTGTTGATCCAGCACGTCTACTCTGGAGCGGCCTTCTCCAGGCGTAAGTCAATTTGCCCACCCAGAACATTGTGCGGACAGTGGTGATAATCTGATTCTGATCCTGATTGCTTCTTTTATCGGTTTCTAGAGAATTCATTCCGCGACCGCAACAACGATGGCGGAGACAGGGGCACAGAACGCCCTCTTCCAGTGGACCCCGATCTAATGGCTTTCAGGTACGTGCGGTTGCTCCACCCGCGAAATATGCTACGTACTGTAGCTGGATAGCTTCGAGACGGATGATGTAACCCAGAATTCAGTGGCCGTTTGCTGTTTAGCGAGGAGATCTATCGTCTAGACCAAAAAGGGAACGCTGCACTTGAAACCGTAGACTGGGCTGTGGACACCAGAAGCCGGACCGGAAAGTAGGTATGCAAATGACCGTTGCGCAGTTTCAGGATGAAAGGGTATCATGAATGAGTTTTTTATTTGTTGCAGATTGTTCTCAAGAATGAACCAAGCACTGCTACAGAAGCCAACTTACGCCAAGCTGATAGCGCTGTTGGATCAGTATAATCCCGTAATGGGACAACGGGAAGAGGTGACGCCCGCAGAACGCCGGGACCAGTCGAGCTTTCTGGATGCGATCTTGGCGACACCGGTAATGCGGAAAACCTGGGACTTCCTCAAAAGCAAAGGTAACGGGGCTTCAGCAACGACGCCATGATATCTATGACTTCACGACATGAGCTTTGCTCGTTTAGGTGCCGCGCCATCATCTTCTGCTGATTTCAAAAATCTCCTAAGCCGAATATGGTAAAAGGCTCATATAGCGCCGCGATATTTGAAGGCACAGATGACAGTCGAAACATATGGAGGCAATGTTTATGGTATCTTTTGAGGTTTACTGTGTACAAACGAAGAGGACAACCAGACACTTCCGGGTATGTTGCTGGTAGAACTCTGCCTTTGAGGTGGCAGTCACAGATCCCTGAGAGAGGAATGGTTGACCGCTCTTAATCAACTGCAGATTCGAACATGTGTTTGTTGGAGAGCTCGACGGACCAAGTCCTAATTCACCCGTTAGTGGATTCCATAATTGGGTTCGCTACTATCTGGAAGAGCGATCGGGACGCGTGGAGTACCAGCGGTGGAAGGGCCAAATCGATGTAAGGTGTCACTTATTTGCTATTTTGAAGACTTTGCTGTCACTGGTTGATTTTCCAGCCCGACATTTTCGGAATGCAGTTCAAGTGGAATGGACACTCGAAGATGAAAAGTACAATAGTAAGTAATGTTCCTACACGAATAAGGTAATGTGGTGGTTTGTGTACCGATCAATCTTTTGCAGCGCATTGGAGAAAGCCCAGAAATGTCGATTGCGGTCTTGACAACCTGCTTCCTGTTGGTTCCCAATAACGAGTGCAAGCTACGAATGGGAGGAGGTAAGTTACTTGCGTTCCTTCCGCTTTTGGTAACTGCTCACTGCAATCAACTTCTTGTCGCAGTACCTGTCACTGTCATAACGCACAAATGGACAACCAAGAACCCCAACGAATTTTACGTCGCTTCGGCATATTACGACAACTGAATGAGGGGCACGCTGGAGTAGCAGTCTGGCAGGACTGACACAAGGACCAAAACACGGGAACCATGATTCATTGGTTTGCGATCAAATTTGTTGGGAATTGTAGAATTCTTCTGACAGAAGCTATCATTTGTTTCAAAATAAATTCGCATAATTATTTAAGGGATCGGACATATAAACAGACAAATATCTGGAGTTTTTCAGACACTACTTCCTCCTCTTCTTGTGGTCTGGGAGACGGTCTTACATTCTAGGTGTGATTGTTCTCAAACCCTCGTTGGATGTCTAGACGTTCGGCCGCGTAACTTGCGGGTTGTAGATGGGGCTACGGGAGATCGCGCGGATTCCTCTGACACCGCTGCTCGGTCGTCCCGGCCAGACGGCTTCTCACTTCCACTTGGCACATCTCTATCAGGAGACCTTTTGCTCCGGGCTTTGAACAGACAATTTGCGTATGGCTGACTCTTTAGAAGTTTGGGTCCTCATCCCTTGATGCATATCACACTGGTAGGGTGAAATTGTCGGGTTTTGAGCAGCATTTTCCCCTCCACCGGACTGCCGGATGCTGGATCTTTCGGTGTGGAATGCTCAGTTTTGATACTAGGTCTTGGCTTCTTGGAAAAGTTCGTCGCCTGTTTTACCTTTTTGGCTGTGCTTATGGGTCTTCGTTTCTTTGACATTCTTTAACGCGGCAGGCTTTTGAGATGCTTGATCTTCGAATGTGACTTGCGCTTCTTCAGCATCGTATACAGAGCATTCGTCATCAATGTTTGGTGTACGTTACAGGATGCAAACCACACAGTTTTCTGAGACACCGGCTGAGCTCTAATCGCATCCGAGTTCTGGAACGATGTTACCCTTTCCTCGTCCTGTCTCATTACAGTATTGAAAGGCAGCCTTAGTGGGACAGATGGTGGTTTACTGGCGTCGCCCTCCAGCTCTTCGTCATCTTCAGATGTCTTGATTACGAGCCTCTCCTTGGTAGTTTCCTTGTGGACAGATGGAGCTGCTTTGCGAGGAGATGGTTTCTGCTTACCTTCTCCAACGTTCTCGGTCTTGGCCTGCTTTTTGGTCGATCAATGTTGTGGAGTTGGCTCGAGCTCTTCACCGGCTGCAGACGACACCTGACCTGGCTTAGTCCGTGCCTGTCCCATGGCGGAAGCCACCGGCTCCATATAGCCTTCTTTGGTGGGACCTTAAGAACCGCGCAGAGTCTTTAGTGGCCTTCGTCCGCGGTATCTTCTTGTAAGGCCTGGACGTAGTTGGAGCAGGATCTTCTGGCTTAGGCATATCCAGGTCTTCGGAGACCTTCTTCGGACGCACCGGTCGGGTGACGTCCTTCTCCAGCGCTGCCTTCATTGCGGCACCTTTTACTTGTGCTTCCGGCGTGATGGTTTTACTCCCTTTTGGTTTACTAATCTTTCTCTCTTGCATTACTACTGTGTCGTCAGCATGATCCGACGCTTTCAAAGCCAAAGGTTTCTTGACATAGTTTGCTTTTAGCTTGGTCGCCTTAAACGCTGCATATTCGTCCTTCGCCTTTTTGCTCATGTCTATCTTCTTCCGTTTTTCGTAATCCCAGGTGCTTCTGTACTCGTCGTTGTCCGGCTCGTCGAGTTCGTCCAGATCCGTAACTTCACCTTTTTTATTCGTGATCACGGTCTTCTGGTGTTCTTCCTCGTCAGAATCTTCGCTAGTCACCAACCGCGTATCGATATCAGGTTCCTCCTCTTCTCTTTTCTTTGATTCTTCGTCAGACGCACCCGCTTCGGTGTAGGCGGAAGTGAAGTTAGAACCAGCCGGAAGTACTTTCTCAATGACAACATTGGGAGGAGCTGTGACGTGACATAATGTATGGCATTCCCAATCGCTATGGCAGATAGAAAATGCAAAATCAACCAGAATAATGTACGTGGTGAAGTGTCACGGTCGTTCCCTTCGGCCGCTTTCACTTCCTGCACGGCGCCTTTTTGTCGACCTTGATCTTTTCGACCTATTCAGTCTCGTATTCCTTTCCGCGAACCATAACTCCGGCGGGTGCGTCCACAGCTTCCTTGTCGTCGTCCTTCTCCTTGCTGGATTCCCCATAGTGTGCATCCTTTGCCGCTTTGTCACGTTTCTCCTGCGCCTTGGGATGATCTGTCTTCTTTCAGGAGACTAAAAATCTTTTCAACTCTTGAAAAAAGCTTGCTGCAACATGAACAATGCATGTAACAAGGGCCGAAGCAAAACTCAAAGATCGTAATCGAGGGACGATTCTAGCACACAAAGGCTCACCCAGGTGTCAATGGCATCTAGACAAGCTGTTTTGAGTGATGGTAAAACACCGATACTGGATCCACTCCATAAACTTGTTTCTAACACCTCAAATTCAAGATGAAGAGTTTTGTGGAGCTGGCTCTTTTAGGTCAATCCAGCCAAACATGCCTTCCGGGCTCAGACACCTCACAAAGAACCAACTGTAGCCTAACGTAAGGATAATCCCATCCGCAAACAATATTTGGTTTTCTGTGCCATAAAAGTAAGAACCATTCGTTACAAAGAGTAAGGACAAAAGAATCGTTGGGGTTTAGCTCTGAGGGGTCTATAAATACCACAATTCGGACGAAATGGGACGAAACCTCGTCATGGAAAGAATCACTGGTAAGTACAGCGTATTCGATCACGAAAAAAAGTCCAGCAAAAAAGTCTAGGGAAAACAGTTGGTCGGTGATAAGAAAACCCAAAGCTGCGTGACCGAGTCGAAAGTTTTGCTACGTAAAACAAGACGGGACCGGAAGTAATAGACACCATTGACAGTATCACGAACCGACTTTCGTTACTCCAGATCATCATAGCTGTCTTCTTCAGCCTCCTCAGCAGCTCCTCGCGCCCGCCTGGCCAGCGAGTACAGCAGACCGATGACGTAGAAGACAAGGATTCCCCAGGACAGCCAGTAGTAACAGGCACCGAAGAACCAGGCCTTGAAGAAGTAGCAGACCAGGAAATAGCTGTTTCTTGTCATTTCGCAGTCTGTTGAATAACATAAAACAATGAACTGTTAGTCGCGCTTTCAGTCAGACTTCAAAGGTTTACCTATGGCACCCTCCTCGCAAGGCTTCAACTCTGCATCAGTATAGGACGCCAGATTCTCGAACTCCTCAACGTATGGTCTATAGTGCTGGCTGCCGAATGTGGAATACTGAGGGGACAGGAAGTAGGAGATGACATTGAGACCGAGCACGGAGAAGGTGAGGATGAAGCACAGGAAGAGGATTCCTTGTGGTCGGGTTCCATGCGGCCGGAATCGGAAAAGCTGCAAAACGTCCATATTACAACAACAAGGCAGAAAAATTAGTCTGCGAAAGCGTGAGAAACCGTACCCGAACACAAAAACATCTCAGACCAAGGTCCTTGACGGCCATCACAGTGACGAAGAGCAGGAACGCTACCGTCATACCGTAAAAGATGAAGTCCAGAGGAAAGAGTTGCTGACTTTTTACCAGGACCCAGTCGATCGGCTGAAATAACAAAAGGCGTTCCAAACAGTGTTTACATTATGTATCAAGTGGAATCCAAATACCTACATTGGGTAATGTACGGTTTTGTCTTGGGAGAATGTATCCAAAGCGCATATGAGAGTGCATTGCCTTGTCGATACTGCAATGCGAACAGGAGCAAGTCAGCTTAATGACGAAGTCAATGAGTACAAGATGCGACTACTTTGTAAGAAGAAGGGAAACCGCGATAAGCCCGGCAAGGAGAAACATCGAGAAACCCAGAAGGATCTGGAAGGGTCGCCAGGCGTTGCCCAAGAAAGCTCGAACTCGACTACGCGCAGCTGGCTCTAATTCCCGTTCCTGACGAGCCAACAAGCGCTCCCTTTCTTGAATCTCGCGATTCCGGAGATTTGGGTACAGACGAGAATTCTGGAACGTAAGTTGATTTCGTTAAGGACCAGCAACATGGTTGTCTCAAAGCGACTTACCGCAACAGTCAGCTCTCGCCGAATTTCTGCTCGTCGAGCTACAACGTCCTCATACTGGTGGCGAATGCTCCGAGAACCCCGCATCATATTAACCGGCCAACTGGCCATTCCGAATCCCGTGTAGAGTGCGTTGAATAGCATACCGATCACGCAAAGAATAGACACCATGAAGGATATCGCATCTTGACCACCTGTAGATAACGGTAGAATGACGTAAACGTGAACCGGAAGTACGATTCTCGGACTTTGACAGGAGAATATGAAACCTCATAATGTACTATACCATTCTTCTCGAACGACTGAACAATAATTCGCAGGTCATCCCAAACCGTACCATTTCCGGATACTGGATCGTTAAGTGGGATGAAAGCCCTGTGAATATCGAAGGTTTAGTACAGCGTATTGATAATAAGGCCATACAATCCAAACAAGATTCCAACCAAGTGTCTGTGATTACCCCGTCAGAAGTATTATTCCAGCGAGGACGACAAAACCGATAGCGTATTTCATCGCGTTGAAAAGACGCTGCAAAACACAGATAAGCAAACCTGCGAGTTGGCGGAAATTACAGTATGTACACACATTATACAGCGAGTAATGTTTCTTACCGGGCGCCATGGACGGTCGTCATCCCGCTCTTCGTAATAAAAATACGCAAGTGGAAGAAGGAGAAAGGTGGTGAGCGTGATGGTTCCGTACAAAGCTAGAACAATACAAAAAACCTTACGCGGTCTGCGGTCCCGAATCCACAGAAAGATCCGACGGGCGAAAACTAATGTATACCATAATACGCGGTCATGACATCCGACTCAAGCTCTTGTCGATCAGTCGAGTTCTGTGCCCAATCCTGCAAAGAGAAGCTGGGTCAAACGCTCAGCCCGCTGCCCGTAGTATCTTGAGCATCAAATCCATATATACAGCAAAGTGCGCTGCGGTACACAGTATATGCGTCTAAACGGACCAACCTGAAAAGTGCCGTTTGCAGTTTTCATCCAAGATACCAGGAACACATCTAACGGAAGTAACGCCGAAGTCGACAGAGTAAGGACGAGCGCAAACACCGCGACTATTGATGATGAAGTCTCGTACTCGTTGGAGCTTTGATGGTGTCGAATGAAGAAGGTTGAAAACAACAGAATGACCTGTGCAAAGCAAACGATCAACAAGCTGAACCTCAGGGCTTGTTCTATCAAATGCGGGAAGTTTCGACCTACCGCCAACGCTCCCAAGAACGGGATCCAGCCATAGGCGGCAATACTCGCTGGAAGAGACATCCTAGATACACGATCTGCTAACAGTTTGTCGAAGGAGGCTCGCGCAGTCACACAGACACGTTCTGGACGCTTGTTGAAGGTTCTGCTTCTCGTACCCAACTGCCGATGGATTCTTTCACGCTCCACCGCTACCCATGAGTAGATCTCTGAGAAGTCGAGAGTTGAAATGCACCAACCAAGACACAGAAACAGGAAGAATCTGGAAGCTTAAGATACAAAAGAAAATTAAATTACAGTAATCGTGTTCAGATTCACAACGTAAAAGGTAAACAATCCTGTGTTTCCGCCCACCTGGGCGAATCCGGTGCTCTTATTGGATAACTTCGGGGATACACGCAAACTCCTTATTGAATATGTATTCGTTGCAATTTTTAATCGATTTTTCGTTTTTTGAATTTCGAGTAAGTGGACTGTGGACGTTGGACAAGCACACTGTCAGCTCGGCTCCACGGTGTCGGAGCTCGTCGGTATCTCTCAGGCATCTCGATCAGGTGCGACGGACGGAAGATCCTGGTGACTTCGCGTATGTCTGGCGCTGGAAGAATCGTTTGCACGGCGAAAGACGAAAGGAACTATATTCGCTTTTTGATCGCCGACCATTCCTTCGACAACCATCATGGAGGTATCCAATCCAAAGTTGGTCGTACATGCGCACGAGCAGCATTGATACGCTGACCCGACAAGTCTTGAGCAACCCGCGTGCGCTCTATGGACGGTGGGTATAAGCTGTGGACGCGCGTTGGCGGTTGCCGATCGATTAGATATCTTGCACAATGAAGCGGCTCCGGAAACTTCAGGAAAGCCTCCCCACTGAGGACTTCACACCTCGGGATTACCAGGTAAGTCTAACGTACAAAGTAATCTGGTACGTGCGGTCCAAACATCGTCAGGCTACAGTGTACGGTCATTGCCTGCATATATGTAAAGGACCCTCGTTCTTTATTCTGCAGCTCGATCTTCTGGAAAATGCTCGTCGAGAAAATACGGTAGCCGCTGTTGGCTCAGGTGATACAAAGTGCCCCGTGCATTCTGTGACACTGTTGGATGTAACTGGCTGTTATCATTACACTTCGTGTTTCGTTAGATGGAGGAAAATCCTTTTTGGCCCTGACGCTGCTGCGCGAGTTGGACCAGTCGCATAAGGTGGACAAAGGGACGAATGGCCGGACGCGGAAAGTTGCCCTCATTGCTGTTGAGACCGGTATGTGTATTCTTGTAAAGCGAGATACCCATCTAGTGGTCCTGGTTTATTTCAGCCGAAATTGCGGACGAGTATGTTCGAGCGGTCGAAGACCACACGGACTTCGTTGCCGGACGCTTGAACAATGTGCCACCGCAAGACCTTTCTCAGCTGGATGTTGCCGTCGCACTCCACGAAGAGCTGATCGCGTTGTTTTCTACACGCCGTATAGGTAAGACTGCGTAAAATTACCCGGACCTCGTAATACTGCAGATTACGAATTTTACCCAATTGCTGCAAAAGGTTAAATTCGTTGTCGCGAGTTTTGACGTGGTACCGCGTATCGTTCTGATTGCTGGAACTGTGTAGATTTGAAGACGGTGGGACTAGTGGCGATTGACGAATGTACATTCGCCGTGAAGAAGTATCCGTATAGCCAGCTGTTCCACCAGGATTTCTTGATCAACGGTTCGCGCGAACTGGACGGCGGAATGCGAGTACTGGCGCTGACGTCCTCGCTGCTGACCAAAGATGCCGTTGCTGATTCTGTCGTCCTGGATTCGGCAGTTGCTCACTTGGAAGATGTCTTTCGTAGTAGACTAAAGACCTCAGTTAGCTTGATCTCAGTCGACCGGTTCGGATACCCAAAGGAAGTCCAAATTATTCCTTACTCGGTAAGATTTGTGTACTATTCATTTCAAAACGCCGCAGTAGATGACTGATGTTGTATGTGCTGTTGCAGCTCAACGTGAAGCCAGAACTGGAAAAAGGCACAAACTTCGTGAAGCGGAAGTTGCAAGAGCTCCTCGGATTCCTCCAGCAGTGCATCCATATCTCCACGTTGACCAAAGTGGAGAAAGCCGACTGCATCATGAACGTGAATGCGTATAATGTCTTTCAAGTCTCTGCATCGGAAACTCTGGAATGCCTGAGAGTTTTGGGACTGTGGCCCACTTATCGAGTAGGTAATAACACCAGCTTCCGGTTTAGTATTCATATAGTAACCGCGGTGTGCGTACTGGAAAGCATCACTGTTATTTTTCAGTTGGTCAATATCATCGCAAGAGACTTCCGGAATATTCAGCTGAAGAACCTCGTGGAACAGAGAATCATGCGAATCCTGGTGGCAGTTACCTGCCGGTTTCAAGAGATCGCTATAGGCCTTGAGAAGATGTATGGCTTTGACAGGGTGGAGAAGGGCGATTTGACAATCTTGAACTTCGTCTCGGAGAAGCTGCGTATCCTGGTGGAGAGAATGGATCCATACGATCCGAAGAACCCCGATGAAGGAAAACGTAAGAATAACCTTTCTATCAGACCTGGTAGCTCGGCAAACAAAGTTGTTTTCCTGAGTGACGCACGTGCCCAGTACTGCTTACTGCAAGCATGCGCCGCTTGAGAGAACGATCTTGTCGAGTTTTGTTTAATTTTGTTTGCCTAGGTCGCAAATATCATTGTTTTGCTTTAATTGGCTTTCTATTTCTTTCTCTTTCTGCAGCTTGCTTCCCGGAGAAGTATTTCAGCATGATCATCAACGTCTCCCGACCGTACCTCGCCTGGGCAGTTAGTCGGTTCCTCCGAGATCTCAAGTCCTCAGACAAGAAGTGCAAGTATGGGTTCGTCACCAGTGCCTACTGTCTGGGGTCTTTCAACAGCAGCTATGTCACGCCGACCGATGCCTGCTTCTTCGGCATGCCTTTTCAAGTACAAGAAGAGATACTACGACGTTTCCGGAACCGTGACTTCAATGTTTTGGTGTCCACATGCACAAACGATACGACGTTGGATGTACCGCCTTGCACATTCTGCGTCCAGTAAGACTAAACTTGCTCAGCTTCTTTGCCTAACTCGAATACTCTTGACCAGCGTAAATTTCTCTTGCAGGTTTGACCCGGTGAAAGATTACTTAACCTTTGTACATGCCAGACACCGGACGAAAAGTAGATACGGAACTCTGTGCCTTCTTGTCGAGAATGAGGAGGAACAGCAGTACCGTACGGAGCATGCTTCCCGCTTCGAAAAGATCGACGCCGTAAGACTATGCGTACTTAAGCCTATCTTTACTGAGTCCAGCCACATTAAGCAGAGCGACCATGTTGTACCGAGTTTCTGTTTTCAGACTGTCTTGACTCGCTGCCCGGATCATATTATTCCGTCTCCCCCCGTTCCACCGGAAGTCCTTTCACTTCCTCCTGAAGCACTAGAGCCGGTTCGTGCTGCGTCAACTGGTGTACAGATCACCTTCCTCCAAGCTATCGGCGTGATCAACCGCTACTGCTCAAACCTCCCAAGTGACGCTTTTGCCAACTTGACGCCCCTCTCGTACATTAAAGAAGTACCTCAGATGGATGGAACATCGTGGTATCAGTGCAAGCTTACACTTCCCATCAACGCTCCGATGAAGCATGCAATCCTGGTAGGTTACTCTGATGATTCACTCCCAGAAAATTCGCAGTTTATAATGCCGATCTTTTTAGGGTCTGGTGATGCCAACCAAGCAGTACGCCAGACAGTCCGCCGCGTTGGAAGCCTGCCGGCAGTTGTATCAGCTGGGCGAACTGGATGAATCGCTGGCGCCGGTTAGTAAGGACACTTGGAAAACAGAGATAACGAAATTCGTAGCGCTTGAACCACCCGAGAATGTAGCTGATGGAGAACCCAAACCAGGAACAACGAAACGAAGGCAGTACTATGTCAAGAAGGTATTCTATCGAATCCACTCTCCTTTCCCATTAGATGGGCGGAACGATTTCAGTCAAATACATACAATGAAGAAAGTGCTTGCCTTCTCGTGATCAAATTTGATTGCTTTCGTGTACATGCGCACACTCACTGCAATTGCACTAATGTGCTGCTAGTCAACTTTGATCACGAGAAGGCAAGCACTTTCTTCATTGTACAAGGGTTCTTCATGAGTGTAAGACCCGTTGTATGCAGTCGGCAGGAAAGATGCGTAGCTTCATGTGGGGACTTTGGATAGATGACAGGTCTATTTCTTTAGATTCCAGCAGCTTTGAAGAACGCCTTACCTGTCGTGGGAAGTAAATGCTTCCTGTACGGACTGGAAATGAAGTTGACATGTCCTGTTCCGCAAGAACAGAATGTCCGAGGCCGGAAAATCCAACATCCGGAAGACGCTCTACGAGTCTTCGGAATACTCTCAAGGAAAGCCATTCCGGCTATTCCCGACTTCAACATCTACGACCGGTCCGGAGAGATCCGCGTTTCCTTAACCGAGATAGCACGTGACATCTGTGTTCCGGACGAAGGAGCTGCGTTGGCGAACGAGTTTCACAGCACGATCTTCTCCAAAGTTCTTTCCTTGGAAAAATATTCCATAAAGTTTTCGCCGAGTTATGCTTCATCCCAGTTCCTCATCGTTCCTTTATGCCGCGGTAACTGAACATATTATTCGTGTTGGAATTTTTACCCAGTATTTTCAGGTGAACGAAAGTTTCGTTTGTTTCACGTGACAATCACCTGCATACTCACGGGCCGTGTCAAATATGTGGTGTGGAGTATGCAGGGTCGTGACACAGACGTATAACTTTTTGGTGTTGCTCTCAGTTCAGGGCAAATATGGTAGACCAGTTCTTTGACGACTCACTTCGTCTTCTTTGCAGAGAGTTCGGACTACGTGGTAGACTGGAGCTACATAAAGAGTGTAAATCAGACAAACGTCATGAGAGTCGTACCAGTGCCTGATGAAGACCGCAAGCCTTTCGCGGAGGAACTATTCGCCGACGCCGTGGTCATGCCATGGTATCGCAGTATCGACCAGCCGCAGACGTTCTATGTTGAGCAAATTTGCCCGTGGCTGACTGTACAGTGTGAGTTTCCGGACAGCGAATTCCCAACGTTTGGAGACTACTACAAGGCCAAGTACAACATCACTATTCAGCACCCAGACCAACCGCTCTTGGATGTCGACCACACTTCCACACGCTTGAACCTTCTGCTTCCTCGTTTCCTGAGTCGAAAGGGCTCCTCGTTAAGTCAGATCGAGAAGAGAGAACTTTTGAAGGACAAAGAATCGCGACATCGTCAGATCCTGGTTCCCGAACTGTGCAAGGTACCACAGTTTTCTAATGATGAAGAATGTTCGTATCAATCGGTTTGACTGAAAACAAAAATGAACTACAGTACTTCAAAAAAATTTGACAGAATATAATATCAATATTTCGAGCCAACATCTAAAAAATATGTGAACTAGGTTCATCCTATATCTGCTTCGCTGTGGCGTCAGGCCATCTGCCTACCTTCCGTTCTCCACCGCATCGAGTCACTGTTGGTCATGGAGGAACTCCTGCAGAAGATCAAGCAAGGAACTGGAATAGGGACCAAAGCCGCAACAACGAACAGTACAACAACCTGGCCGCTGATCGACTACGGTTGGAACTTTGAAGAGAAAGTACAGGCTTTAGGCACAGACCAGAGCGAGCGCGATGACTTAGACATAAGAAATGCTTCTATCATCGAGAACGCTAGGCTGAAACACGAAAAGACGTCATGTACTAAGAAACAGACAACTGACACTTGGAGTACAAGGGAGAATGTCAAAGACCCAGACTACTTTGAGATTGGTAACTGGACGTCTGATCAGTCGGACTTTATGGTCGACACGTGGAACTCGAGCTGCGTTGAGCCACAGAGTGATACATCAGTGTCGTTCTTCGATCATGTAGACGACAGCTATGGGAAAACGAGTAATGTGACCGGAAGTAGCTCGAAGCTGTCGGACTCGCTGTTCAGTGGCACGTCCAGGATTCAGCTGAAGAACGGAAGTCTCGCTGCGAGTTACGCAAATGAGGTAGACGATGTCGAGTGGGGATACGGCGAACCCGGAGACCTTCCTGGCATTAGTCTGGTGTCGGGCTTCTCCAACACGGTCATGAAGGATATCGAGAAAGACCTGGCGAACTTCGACGATTCTGGAATGGTCGGAGAAACCAGTGATGTCGGTAAGGATCTTTTCCTTGTCTACTCCAACTTCATGTCGGTTGAACTTTAAGTTGATGGTTTTTCAGCGGACGATATGGAGACGATTGCCGACTCGATGATGACCGCCCTTCCAGTCTACAACCTCGAAGCCCTCGATCCATTGAAAGATCGCGAAGAAGAAGACTTCGGACCAGTGATGTCCTCCATCCTCCATCTAAGGTTCTCCGAGTCCGCACCGGATGACTACCCAAATCGCAGCTCGGCGGATGTCTTCGAGAATATGTCCGACTTCACTCTTGGCGACCCTGGAATGGACAAAGACAAGAAGAACGCCGACAAAGCCAAGGACTCGCGAGCGGAATTCGGCGAAGTCCTCCGCGCGAAGTCTTCTGTCGCAGCTGACAAAGTGGCCACCAGAGTGAAGCAGCAACCGGTGGTCCTTCTCGAACCCACCATCAAGTTCGACGATGACCGAGAACCAGCCTACGTCGCCGGACCCGATCCTGGACTTCTTTTGCAGGTAATTATTCCTGTAGCGCCAAATTCACTTGTCTCTTTAACATCGGATGTATATTTGTAGGCGTTTACTTCGTCCAACGCCAATGATGGCATCAACCTAGAGCGTTTAGAAACCATCGGCGATTCTTTTCTCAAATTTAGCATGACCACTTTTCTGTATTTCTGCTATTCGGCCTACCACGAAGGGAAACTGTCCTTTTTGAGAAGTCTCCAAGTGAGCAACTACAATCTCTACCGATTAGGTTTCCGCAAAGGTTTCGGGGAAATTCTGCTCAGTAGCAAGTTTGAGCCGACAGAGAACTGGCTTCCGCCATGTTTCGCACTGACTGAGAATACGGACAGCCCCAACTTGAGAACCCAGCACTGCGTCTCGGACAAGACGCTGGCTGACTGTGTGGAGTCGCTGATTGGGGCGTACTTGGTCTCGTCGGGAATCAAAGCGGCGCAGCTGCTGATGTCCTGGCTGGGCTTGAGTGTCCTGCCGGAACGACCCGGTGCGCAGGACGAAGAATGCATGCTCAACCGCTACACATGGTTCCCACAACCAAGCACAGTTCTTCTGGAAGGCACTCCGGAAGACTTCCTAGAGCTTGAAAGGCTGCTGAATGGCTATGAAAAGTTCGAAGGCCGCATCGGCTACAAGTAAGCTTCTTACCTTCCCGTAACATTTCGCTATCAGCTGGTTAAAGTTTTGACGGCTCGCAGGTTCCGCGATCGATCGTACCTGCTTCAGGCCTTCACCCACGCTTCGTACACCTATAATCGCGTTACCGATTGCTATCAACGGCTGGAGTTTCTCGGCGATGCTGTTCTGGACTATCTGATAACAAGGCATCTGTTTGAAGATCTGCGGTAAGTTTCAAGAGCAACTCAATTCCTCACAGATATCTTTTGGAAGGTTGGTTCGGTGCGGCTCCACCAACCGTTCCTTACTTGTTTAGTGGCCATTCTCCCGGTGCTCTGACGGACCTTCGATCCGCCTTAGTCAACAATGCCATCTTCGCTTCGATGGCGGTACGGTACGAGTTTCACAAGTACGTGAAGCTGCTCAGTCCGGCCATTTTTCAACTTGTCGAGAAGTACGTCAAGGAGCAACGAGAACGGGACCACAGCGTTACCATCTTCAGCGAAGATATTGTAAGCTTTTGTTCTAGACTTTCAGCACGAGCCTTTAGAAACAATTCGCAATTGGGTTTTAGTACTTTTACGATCCCGCGGTCGATGAGGATATGCTAGAAGATGATGGTGGCGCCGAGGAAACTGAGTGTCCGAAAGTTCTGGGTGACGTTTTCGAGTCGGTTGCTGGAGCCATCTATCTGGATAGTGGCATGTCCCTGGACGCCGTCTGGAGAGTGTACTATACCATGATGAAGTCCGAAATCGGTAAGAAGTGTTTTACTACCATGGTCTCAACTTGGTGAGTTATCATTTTCATGCAGTCAGAAACATACTCCCGTTTGTTTCTAGAACAATGCTCCACGAATATTCCGAAGTCTCCGGTACGAGAGCTTCTTGAACTTGAGCCGGAGAACGTTAAGTTCAGGTACTCCCGTAGAAGTTTTTTCATCTTTCAGCTATCCATTTTGAACTTGATCCTTTGTAGCATTCCGGAGAGGACTGCGGCTGGAAAGATTCGAGTAGTGGTGGAAATTTTCGACAAGGGAAAGTTCGTGGGTCTCGGACGGAACTATCGCACCGCCAAGTGTACTGCTGCCAAACAAGCGCTGAAATACTTGCGCTCTTTAGAGGATCGAGCGGCCTAGTCTTTCTGCTTCTCTAACTCCTCCGTTTTATCCGTTTTGAGTATTTTGTACTTTTACACTTCAGTACTCCGTGCTTTCTTATCCGGTCTTATGCTTCAGCAAATTTGAGCATTTTGCGGCGCAGAAGTTCTCTTTTCAAGTGTTTTACAGCATCTTTTGTGCTGCGAGTTTGACTGTTTGGGTTTATAAAAATCAAGGGAGATGGCAAGTGTGGCTACTGTGCCACCTAGTGTGTGCCGGGAGTTCATTCAACAAGGTCAACAGTCAACACCCCAAAACCCGAAAAATGACCTCATTCTGTTGTCTGCGGTTCCGGACGACGGTTTCGCCTGGACCGCTCCGTCTTCGAGTTTCGACTCGCGAAACCACTAGTCCCAGTTAACTAGTTAACTTAGTTGGCAGCTTCGCAAGAGCGGTAGATGCGCGATGCGACCAACTTGCTAAAATTTGACGATGCGATTTGTTAGACTGCCGCAACGCTTCTTTACTGTTCAGATGAGTTCTGACTTTCTACTCTTTAGTCTTCATCATCTTTCTGTCTCCTTCTCCAACTCCTGATCGAAGTTCGTTTGTTCCAGACGAACGGGATCTCGGTTGTCGATATCTACATTGTGGTAGAACGTGCGCAGGTTACAGACGGAGTTACGGCGAGGTGGAAGTGATAAATGCCGAGTAGAAAACGAAAGATTTCAACTGAAACTCCTTCGCAAGTCGACATGAATCCTGCTGGAGCAGCAAAAGAAGAACCATCCGTCAGCTCGGGAACGCGAAGTTCTAAAGCTACGGCGGCCCCCTCAGGTACTCAACCACTAGAAGCAGTTAGGCAAACCCGGTCGATGAGCAAGATGAACAATCCTCCCGCTAATCCAGCAGCACCAACTAACACTTCCGGTGAGATAATCCTTCTACGTTATGTAACAGAGTGCTCGCTTATAGGCAAAATTGACCAACCCCGCTCTCATCCTAGTAGCAACTTTCGGCAAAAATTGATACCAGAATAGAAAGAGGCTTGGTTTGAAGTTACATGAAGTAATTTTTAGGACGAGGAAAGCAGAAGAAACAAAAGCAAGCTGCCAACAGCGCTTTCGGGATGGAATGGAACGATGATGATGACGACGAGGACTTCTTCCCTCCGTCCTCTCAGCCTTTCGCGATACCAGTGTCAGCAGCGCCAAATCTACCCGGCGGAGCGTTCAACCCTCCTCCCCCACACTGGACTCCTTTTTTTGCCAGCCATTCCTTGCCTCCCTGGATGCAGGGCGCACCAGGCTCAGCAGCTTACGCTGCTACTCCTAATGGTGTGTATATGCCTCTATATCGATTTTCTTTCAGGTACAGAAAGGTTTCCGGTACGCGCTGGAGACAGGTACTAACACAGCTAGGTGATTTATTCTTGCCGTTCTAGGCTCAGGTTGGGCACAGGTTTCAGGGAATGGTCCTGCTTATTTCAAGCAGAATATGCCCCCTCACGGTCAAGGCTCTGCTGGTAAGTGGTAATCAATGTTCTCTAGCCTATTTTTCACTGAATCCGTAGTATTCTCGCAAATTACTAGAACGTTACTCTCGTTTCAAGCTTTCGTGAAATTTGTTTTGCACTGGATCAAGTTCGATGTTTGACGAATGAAATTTTCATCTGTATTTTTGTTGATAGGTGATGCGCCACCGTTACCATTTTCGCTGAGTGGTCTGGGGTTAGGACCCACCGATCCTTTTACTGGTCCTGGTGGTATGTTCAGCCTTTCGGGCAAGCATAGTTCAGCCAACCCTCACCAGAGTCCATGGGATCCTCGACAGTCGCCAGACTGGGACAAGACCGAAGCCTCCGCTATGTGCAAGAAACGAATGCAGCATGATCTGGCCAACTCTCTTTCGGACGAGGACTGCATGGGCATCTACATCCAGCCCGATGAGAAGAACATCACCAAGCTTCACGCCTTGGTGATCGGACCCAAAGATACTCCTTATGAAGGGGTAAGATTGATTTCTGCAAGTCTGTCCCTTGCTCAAGTCAGTTTCGTATATTCTTTCCAGGGATTCTTCCTGTTCTTTGTGCGCTGTCCTCCCGACTATCCGCTACGACCTCCCAAAGTCGCTGTTTTGACTACCGGAAACGGAAGGGTCCGCTTCGGGCCCAACCTGGTATGACTTTCACTTTGGCTTTATTATATCTCGATGATTTTTATTTAGACGAGACGTTCATCATTCTTGGTTTTTTATTTATTCCAGTACAACTGCGGCAAGGTCTGCCTGAGTATTCTTGGGTAAGGAAATTCCTTCTTCTTCCAGCAACAATCGAAAACATTTAACATCGGCTGACTTTTTGGGGAATGTTTTTTCCCCAAGTGGTGCACGGTCTTTGCCAGTAACAACGGAAACGTAGGCCACGTTGCTTCGAGCTCGCATACAATACTAACTACACTACGAGTACGTACAGTGGTTAAGTGCATATTTTTTGTTCGCCTCGTAGGACCTGGACCGGTCCTTCCTGGACAGCAGCCATGACAATGAGCGTTCTGTTGACAAGCATTCGTAGCCTGATGAGCGTCGGTGCTCTACGAAACGAGCCCTCGTACGAGAACCGTGCTCTGACGGAGCCCGCGGTGATCGCTTACGACCGAAACGTGAAGTACGAGACCATTCGGGTGGCTGTTCTGGACAACCTGGATATCGTACTGACAGCTGGTCAAACAACCTTTTCGGAGAAATTCTGCCAGGTGATGCTCAAGTCTTTCAGTGAGAATTGCGAGACCATCATAACTCTGTGCGAGGTTGAGATCCAGCAACAGGCCAATCTTCCTCCTTCGACTACTAAGCCCCAACCCAGAGGCTACAATCCCGAAATGGTAAGTGTCGAGCCTTTCAGTTTGAGTTTTCGGAAAGCCAGTACCTAGGCAAACTCGACAACATCGTTTTTTTCCAAGTGGCGCACCCCTACATTCAGCAGCACTGGAATTGTGAGCCACTTGGGAACAATCCTGGCGAGGTCATTTGCTGAGGTCTTCATTCATTGGTAGCTGCATCTTTTGTATTTTCTTACTTCAGAGTTACGTCATGTCTGTCGGTGGTCAGTATGGACCTGGTGGTGCTCAGCACAACTGGAAGCAACTGAAGGATCGACTGCAAGCCATGAAACCTCGGGTGAGGAAAGCTCTCAGTGGTACACAAGCCCCCATTACAATCTCGTGAAAGACTTGCCCAAATTTTAATTGCATAGAATCTGATGCCATTACGTACTTTGTACAAACTCCGACTGTCCGATGTTCCTTTCTGGTGAAAGCGAATTTGCTCTTTACCCTTTTGCGGTCGACGGTATATACCTTTTACTTTTGCTACTGTTAGTCTGTTACTGAATCACATAATGGTAACGTCGGAAACGTCGAAATCGAATCTGTTGTACCGCACTGAACGAGTGACGACTTTTACAAAAAGTTGACTCAAAAGGCTTTTACAAGTGTACGACAAAATTTACCGTTAAAAATGGGCGTAACACTTCAGCTGAGCTCACGCACGACTCAACCAATGAGAATTAGGTCTCGCTGCATGCGCGAATTTCATTGGCTTTAACCATCTGGCTCCATACACCCATTTCTAACGGTTTATTTGATCGTACACTGTATGCACTACTGGCAAAACCAGAATCGATACCTGGAATCCTCGCATGCCACGAAACACAGTGACGAAACACAAATCTGAATGCCGGATCGAACAAAAGTGGACTGTAACGATTGAGTGCTGAAGTCCTTGCTTCCTGCAACGGTCCAAGAAGATGTGGATCAACTTGTTTCTCTGTCGAGAACCTCCGGCGGCCCTCCGGTTGACGAGGTCGGAAGTCTAGCCACAACCCAAGTGGTATACTGAGTGACGTAAGGAATGACGTCAGGCGCATGTTGTGACACAAAGAATTTGCGAAGTGCTGAATTAGAGGCTGCATGCTGACCCACTTTCAAGTTTTGACGGATTCCTTCTCATCTTTTCCTTGCGTTCCTTCCCATAACTGCTTCCTCTGGAAGTTAGAAGTTCAAGTATCTTGTGGATGGTGCAAGAAAGGATGAACCATCGAACTAGTGTTAGCCCTTGTCTGTAAGCATGGCACTGCAACTGCCAACTGGCAGACTGATCCAAGATCTTAGTCCGTTTGTTTACACTTCACAGATATTTGGGCAGTTGAAGTGTTCGACTGTATCTACCTAAGTGCTGCTCGACGACACAGCTTCTTCCACGATATGGTGCTGGAGCCAACTACTGGCTTCTCTTCTGCATCTGCAAGAGGAAACGAGACAGCCTCGTCTCATACGGAGAAAGTTGATCAGATAGACATGGCATCAGAAGCATCAACGACTTCCTCTGTCACGCTTGACCAGCTTCCAGAGGAAGTTCTTCACATTATTGCAGCCTTCCTGGAGCCTGCGGATGTCATTGGAGGGCTTATGAGGACGAACGAACATCTGCATCGGATATTCTCCGACGAAGAGTACTGGAGGATCCGCATCAAGCGACGCTGGCCATCCACTTACCCAATCATCTCAGGTAGTCAGTGTTTCGACCATTACGTCACTTTCATCTCTTCTATCGTGTCCGATTGTTTTACAGATCGCACGCAATCAAGGAATGTCTGGAAGAAACGTGCCTGCACTCGTGAAGCACAGTATAACAAGTTCAGCAGTGAGGCGAAGACACCACTGCAGAACGTCTCGTTCGGAGCCGAGCATGGTGGCTTCCACTTCTCGGACATCAATGCGATGTGCTTCATCAACAACGGTACGCACTCGCTTTTCTGGATAATATTCATAGCAGAACCTCAAACGCCAGTTTAGGACCCATTACTCCACTTTGTGTGTCTTTGATGAGGCCTTATCTAAGCTTAGTGGCTCCGAATATGGAGGCCGGAAGTGAAGACTCTGTATAGTTTACGGCTAGTTGCATTGATAGTCAAGTTACTTTATCTGTTTCAGGAGATGTTCTGGCAAGCGGTGGACGAGACAGGCAGCTGATTTTGTGGGATATCACAGCCATCAAGCGGAATTACGAGCAGAAAGTAGAGCCTGTGTCGGCGGCCACAGTCCAGACTATTCTTCACACCCATGGCGTAAGTTACGAAGTGCACAGTTTCGAATGGTAGATGCAGTAGTTGATAGTCCAGAATTGATTTGAGAAACAACTAAAGGAGGGGCTTTACGGAAACTCGTTGTTTTGTAGGGCTGGGTGTGGTCCGTGCAGAATGTCGGAAACTCCTTGAGCGCTGGTAAGATATACTCAATAGATCATTTCGTTGCAGCTCTCTTGATGGAGGGAACGTACAGTAACACCTTTCCTTTCTTGCTCCTTAGGTTCCTGGGATGGCGCAATCCATATCTTTGATCTCGACCATTCGACAGACAAGTCGAATAACTTCAAGTATGTACGCGCGTTCCTCAATTCCCGAAAAACCCAAGTACACTGGGTTCCATTTTTATTTGTTTGTAGGTGCGAGCAGGCCGTAACTTGCCACTTATGGCATAAGGATTTAGTGATCGCTGGAACGATCATGGGTTCCATTGTGGTCTTCGATGTACGAGCCGGACCCAAATCTGTGTATAAACGCAAGCAGTCTGTCAATCAGGATGCCGTGCTCGGTGTACAGTGTGTCGACGATTACGTCGTCACTGTCGGTGCGGACAAGAAGTTCCATGTGCTCGATCTTGGTCGACAAGACTTTGTCATCAAAAGAAGCGTGAGCAAAGCAGTCCTAAACAGCACTGAGTGCAGTCCGATGCTCCCTTGGAGTCTAATTGGTGGGTGGTGTCTCTTATTCTGTAGATTCCCAATAACGATTTCGGCACGAAGATCGTCGCTAAAGAGGGCCACGTTTGGGTGGGCACCAAGCACGGTCAGATCCTCCTGTACGATGCAGAGGAGTTTGAGCTGGTGGAGAACTTCACGGAAGTCATGGGCCATACTGAGCACATCACTGGCCTACACTTTGACGCCGGTCACCTGGCTACTTGCGGTCTCGACAGGAAGGCCCAGATGGTGCAGCCCACAAAGAGCGCTGAAACAATCTGGAAAACCAAGTCAGACACGGGTAAGTACCGCTGTATAACCATAAGGGCCGCTCATTGGGTCGTCGCATAGGTGAGCGAACGGACTAGTTCTTTTCTCTCACCTGCCTTTTGTTGCCGTTATAGGCTTCACCGCCATGGACTTCTCAAAAGACTGCACCATGGCCTTGGCATGGGGTTCGACCGTCGGTCTTTGGTGGTAACGTACGTAGCCGCACTAAGTCACAATGGCTGTCAGCGGCATATCGATATCGCCAAGTTGTCCATGTGAGTCTTGTGATACCTTCTCCTATTACTTCACCGGTTCGCCAGTTATTTCACCGATTTC
Organism: Ramazzottius varieornatus; assembly: GCA_001949185.1. Lineage (NCBI taxonomy): Eukaryota > Metazoa > Tardigrada > Eutardigrada > Parachela > Ramazzottiidae > Ramazzottius > Ramazzottius varieornatus. Next base: position 275,366 of record BDGG01000008.1, read on the forward strand.
AAACAAGGCTTGAGTTGTTACTTTCTCGTCTTAGCCAGCTTACTCTTTCGTACCCGATCAAGAGAATACTAGTCTGTCTTCACTGCCCCCGGAAATCTTTTGCGAAACCAGTTGTGCATGAAGGTGGCTGTCACTTTCACTGATGTACAGTAGGACAGGGACATTATCAATAAGGAAGTTAGTGGGGAACTGCTCGGAGCTAATATATTTCGTCTGCCGGCCTCGCAAATATTGACAAACTTACCTTTCGGCAGTTTAGCTTCCCATTCGACTTCCCCGAGAGAAACTTGAATTTGTCCTTCGTGTCCACACGCCCAGATGTGTAGCTACGGTCACCGAAATCCGCTTTCCGTTCTTCAGGAGTCCGTTTGCTTGCCATGTTTTATACGGCAGGTGATGTTGCAGTTCGTTGTTCGCGGTGCTCGGAACATTTACTCGATTTCATTCGAACTCATTAATCGTGTTGCCATCAAAGTCATCTCGAAGTATCTCCACGTAGTTCATAGCGTAAACGTTTCTTGCAGTCGCCAAAACCAGTACGACACAAAAGACACTAATGAAATTCATGATTACTAACTTCTGACGGCCTTGCTGATTCGGGCCAAACACGTACAATTTTGTGGCTGTGCTGGGTCGTCTATAACTCTGAGCGAAAATCGCCGGAACGGACGATCGTTTATCGATATCAAGTTTTGACGTGACTTGCGAACCTGTTGTCGATCGCGGTTACTCCAGTTAGCTGTACATCGAGCTTCGTCGCAGAAACATTGAGCATAGTGGAGTCCAAATGGCTGCTAATCTAACTTTAGACTGACTTTAGTAAGTACCCAAGGTTCTTCGAACAGTTTTCCGGATCCATTGATTTACTGCCATCTGTGGACGGTAACGTAATCAATAATAAAATGAGTAGGAAAAGGCGTAGAGTTGCTTGGGCTTCCACTGTACCAGCCGCCCACCGCGACATTCATGATCAGGTACATTTCTTCCTTCGGAATATGAGTTTTGTCGGTGATCTTGTATACCTCTCGTCCGTCAATGAAAAACGTCACTTGGTTCGGGTCCCAGATGACTTTGTAGGTGTGGAAGTCCGCTGTAAAGTCGATTCCCCAGATTTCCTTCGTGTCGTCCCCGTTGTTGGGTGCGCGACCGTAGTGCAGCGTGGTGGTAACTTTGTTCGGTTGGTCTCCGCGGGCTTCCATCACATCAATTTCCGGGGGCCATGTCGTACAAGGAGTGGCTGGTGGACATTGCCATTGCAACAGCCACAACGCAGGCCAAATTCCCGTTCCTGAGAAACCAGTTTTCGATCGGTACGAGTAAGCTCCTGCCTGACGTCACAAAGCTTACACGACAGAAACTAAGTTACAGCCATTGCGTTCACAGCAACACATGATGAACTTGACATGACATGCCCGGGACATACGCTCGACATGACATGCCCGGGACATACGCTCGACATGACATACGTGTCACACATGACATGACCGGGTAGTAACGCGTGTCTTGCCTCTGGGCAGTTTCGCTTTCCACTCAACTTCTCCGTATAGGAAATTGAACTTGTTTTGAGTGTCCACCCGTCCGGAGGTGTAGCTGCGACCTCCGTAATTTCTTTTCTGGCTCCTAAGGAAGAGAAAGTCATGCTCCTGCCAGGTGTCGTCCCACACGTAATGCTGGAGCTCCTGGTTGACGTTACTAGGTGTTGTGATCCTGTTCCATTTGGCTTCGTTGATGGTGTTGCCACGGAAGTCGTCCCGAAAGATCTCTACGTAGTTTAGCCCATGGATTTTCCCAACCAAAACGCACAGCGCTATGCATAAAACATAGTTGACAGCCATGTTGCCGCTCTGAAATAAAGTTTCTAAGGCCCAGAAGGGTGCATCCGGGTATCATACCAGTTTATGAGACAATGAAGAAGCCGCCTTGTGGTTGTTATCAAAATTTGAACTCGCTGTTTATCGATTTCTCGAAAACTTTCCAACGATTAACGTCACTCAAAGCGTTCTCGATAACTTTTGACGAGCCATCTCAAGGCTGACTACGCCATATTAGAACAGAGTCTTCGAAAAGTGTTATGCGCGCCACTTCCAGCCCAGACGAGTTCTTGGTAACCTGCTCTGAAGTTTTCTACTCCTAAATCCTACGCACGCAACCTCATCTGATTTTGGCCGGACCTTGATAAAAACAGGCCATGAATTGGCATGAAACGAGCTTTTAGTCCAGGTTGAACCTGCTATCGCGAAATCAGCTTCTTCTGTCTGGCGAACCAGAGATCTGGCTGGGCTGGTTTACACATGATATCGTTATCCAGTCTTCAAGTCCAGTGGTTCATTCGTATTTGTCCGGCGTTCGACGTCAAAAACGTCTACCTTCTCAAGATCTTCGAAGAGAGCACGGGCTTCGCCAAGGAGCGTCGACGTGTACCTTTTCTTAGGTACCCGCTCGTGGAATAAACCGGGATTTCCATTGTCCGCTATTCCAAGCGTTGTTGGTAGAAGATACTTCAGGATACGAGTAGTGGAACAATTTATCTGTACACTTGAACTCAAGTCAACTGACATTAGATTAGGAGAAGAAACGTGTTCTTGAGAAAAAGATACCACAACACTTGACTCAAAAAAATCGGTCCAGAAAAGACCACCCGTGAAAGCACACCATCGAGCAGGAAAAGAGATCAAGATCATTACAGCTAAACTCGTCCATTCAAACTTCAGAATTAGACTGCCACTTTGAAGAAAGCCTGCTCGACGCTGTGCAGGGGGAAAACTCGTCTCAACTGGGGCACGAGATGTCATGACAAAGGGAAAAGGAAAATTTTTACAGAGCATTCAGAAACAAAGTTAAAATCAAAGATTGTCTTGTAGCAGACTAATCCCATGAGCTGCCATGTTCGTGTAAAAAGAGAGAGATAGAGTTCTGAGGACCTGCTCGGACCGACCTCGAACGGGAGCAACAATAGAGCAACCGAGCTCTCATGCCGCTCCAACGTCGGCGCTCGGTATTCTCAAGACGTTCTCCGCCCTTGGATGGTCGTTCCTTTGCTCACTTTGGGCAAAGAGACGGTCGCGTTGGTCCTGCAGCCGTTTCCTGTTGACAGGAGGCCCTGAACACAAAACAATTCGGTCAATACAAGATTAGTCAGAGATCTGCATCAGTATTTAACCGCAAAATTGGATTGATGATCCATTAACTTTCTCTAATTATAGCCCAATCAGTGGGACCAGTAAATGAGCATGACAGTTTGAAGTTCAGAATGACAGAATGTTTACATACCGATGAACGTCAGGAGGACGGGCAAGAATACTAGACCATGAGCCGCGCCTATGAGGACAATGCTCAAGTACATCCGGAAGTAGTATATCCTGAAGATTTGCGAGTGACTAAACGCCAAAACGATGATGCCACCAAACTTCGTCAAGGTTATACCACTTAGAACCTACAAAAGCCATACCGCCATCAGTGAAAAGATCGAGGACGAAGGAGTGTTAAAGAGACAGCTTACCGAGCTGCCCATGTGCGCAAGAGCATCTTGGGCGCGACCAACACGACCTCCTTGAGTACTGATAGCGAAAGCGCGGACCAGATGAGAACAGAACTCTACTGAGATTCCCACACCCTGAGAAACAACAAAGAATGGTTAGACAAGAATGCGGGAGTAGCCCAGGCAAGAGAAGCAAAAACTCTTACCATGACTAAGTTGACAAGAGAGATTGCATTGAGATCGATGTTCCACCAGTACATGACCGCCATCAGATCTATCTCAATCATAGCAATGGTCCCCACTACCACCACTGCAGAGTACCAATCAAGGCCCAGGAGAATGAAGGTTACAGCGAAGATAGCTGCCAATGAGAAGGTCAGGTTGCCCACGGTCTCCAACACCACCGTCAGGTACTGCTCGTAAAACACGTAGAAGACGCTGTACGGGAACACTTTGACGCCCAGCATGGCTGTAATGTTGTCAGCGATGGCATGAGCCTCTTTCAGGGCGGTGGTATACTCCGCAGATTTCTTCAGGACCGTGTGGTAAGTCGCGAAATGCGAAGCCCCGACTGTCGGCTGAGAACCGTTGTGGGAGACCAACTCCACGGCACTTCCGTATCTGGCATGTCCACTGTAAGGGGAAAAACATGTCACATTACATTACCGATATACTACAACATATATTACCGACGTGCACAAATTGTTACCACATTACATCCCGACAATACTGTATTACATGACAATATGACTTACCCTTTTGGACATGCGACTGTCGGGTTGTCCGACAGGAAGAACGGCAGGTATTTCATGAAATCCCCTTGGACCGGTCGACTTCTTTCATAAGTGGCATTACAAGGCTCGCACAGTTGTTCTCGGTTAATCTGAGAAGATGGACAGAACTGGGAGGGATCCGCCTTGAGGACCTGACAGCAAGGGTTCGAGCCCCCTGGCCGAAGCCAGGCTATGTAGTCGTCCAGCCAGGAGGAACCTTTCTGGGCGATCTTCGTGTAGTTGGATCCAAAAGAGGCCAGCGTGATCTGCGCCATAAGCGACTCTTGATCACATCCCGCAGTTCCACATAGCTTGTTCTGCTGAAGGCGGTTCGAGTAGTCCATGCCGTCTTCCACTACGAAGTACACCGGCGCACCGACGGAGAGGTACTCTTCCATGTTCGTCATGTAGTCCAGAACATACGAGTCCTGCCAAACGAAACGCCGTTGTTAACAGATAAGTTCTGCTTTCAACCGACTGATCTGAATTCATGGCAAATTTGATGCGTCGACTAACAAAATATACCAGTCGTTTACCATCCTGCATACACGACACCGTGGAGATACATTGGCATCCTGGTATGCACGAGTATGAAAGCCCGGCAAACAACTACCGCACACTTTTCATCGACCACCAGTTAAGATACACCGGCGCGTTTCGAAATTAGCTTTTCAATATCTCTTTAGTTTGACACTTTTCGCTCTGCAGAGTGCAATTGTTCCATAAAGCGATTATTCCCGGTTCTTGGTGAATAGTCAACTTTGAGTTTTGAGGTTTTGCTGTCATGTTTTCTCGGTTGAGAAATTAGGTCTTTCAAGCCTACGGTGAAACCACGAGGCCTGTGCTAAACATGCCAACTTGGCACTGGTTTATTACCTCAGGCATGGAGATCTTCTGATCGAAGCCAACATTGATTTTGTTGATCACCGCAATGGAAGCCAGGAGCCAGCCCGAGAAGACTAGCAGAACGAGCACACGCACGGCTTTGCTTGTGACGAAGGGCGTGTAGACCCGGCTGACAAATGTGTACAGAATGTCCGGGGAGTTGTCGGTGCTCTTTTTAGAAAACTTGACGCAGCACAAGAAATCCAGTCGGGAGCTCTGTGTCGGAAGAAGAATCAATATTTAGATGGCGTTACGTGAAGGTTAGCCAGCATTTCTGGCCTAAAGAGGAGACAGACGAGAATGAGTGAATGATAAATCGTACCTCTTGCCGCTTGGCGTCCAATGTCATCAGGCTGACGAAGCAGGAGATTTGCAACAGGAAATCGATAAACACAGCCAGAGCCGCGTATAGCGAGAATATTTTGACAGCTGGCATTGTCGACAAGGCGCCTGTAAGAAAATACAAATCTCATGAAGTCATCCATTCAGGAACAAAAAAACAGAGACCAAAAACAGAAACACAGTCTTGTATTTTTTAGCTCCATTTTGTGAATAGTCTGATATTTTTTCTCAAACTTATCAGTTTTTTCATGCTCATTTTTTGTAAGTAGTACACGTGTATCAAATTCTCAATCTGAGCCCGATTCTCCAAGCTGTCTACGTACATTTTGCTCGCCTGCTGTTTGTTTTGATGACGATAAAGCTAGACAAACTGTCCTACTTGATAACCTGGTAAAAAACTTGGAGACAAATTTACATACCGATAAAAAAGCAGCAAGACTCCGATAAACTTGTCAACAGCATACTGGGGCCTACTTTGCCCACCACACGTGCCACTTGATCGTCGACAGACTCGTGGCTGTCTTGTTGATCGCGCTGGAACGTTTGGACCAGAATGAAGATGTTGTCCACACCGACAGCCAGGACCAGGAAGGGAATGACTTCTATGATGATCAGGGTAGCAGGCAGACCGATGTAGCTGTAGAAGCCCACGGAAGCCCCAAAAGACGCAAAGACGATCAGGACACCGGCTAGACCCAGCGTGATCTTGGAGTCTATCAGACATCGTTTCCAGTTTCCGTACTGACCAAGTGTCACTGTGATGTAGACGAACATAACAATGTAGCTCAACAAGACGGTCTTGACATCGGCCTGACTTTCCCTGTTGATTTCATCCTCGATGGAACGCTGAAAAGAAACAAGGCGGTATCAGCGATCGCTATCTTGACACTTCGATAGAGAGAAAACCGGCAACATGACTCGCGCATAACAGCAAGAGCCTGCATACATCGGCTGATTGTACCAAATAACAGTCGAACTGTATGCAGGTACGTGAACGAATAAACCATTGCTGAAAATTGATCTACTGAAGTGCGCGTTATGAACCTGCATACACCAGAACCAGTTAACTGCTGTGGAAAGCGTATGCAAGTTAGAAGATGCGTACATTCTTGGCTCCTCCATGTTTCACTTTCCCACGGCGAGACTTTGCTTTACGAAAAGCTTACCTCCATCATGAAGGAGATGGTTATGTTGCTTTGATTGTAGGCTTTGAGATACTTGATGGCAGCTTCTTCCCACGCCAGCGCTTCGTCAGTCTTGGTCTGATTCAGTGGATTATTGACCGGGAACGTCACGATCAAGGCCGACGCATTACCATACTTGCCGTCCTCGAAGCCACCAAAGACTACCCAGGGAAAAACAGGAGCGCCAGACACACCCAGACACGGCATGCCCACCAGTTTATCCGCGTCCGCTGTCGACGTTGGGTTGTTGGTACAGTACATGATATGATCAATGTACGTAGCGAATCTTTGCAGATGGAAATCGTCCCAGTTCTCCTCATTTAGCAGAGACTCGTTACCTATAAAATAAACAGACATGGGTCAATCGACCGGAAGAGATGAGCGCTAAGGTCGTGAGTTGAAAGTACCTTGGAAATACTGACTAACGCTCACTGTCGTGCAGTTCTGATTTTGGGGAGCTAACGCTTGGAAACAGACATCTTGAAGAGAGACCGGCCGATACCCTCCAGGTGCTCTCGGATCACTGACGTTACCCAAAAGACCCATGATGTCTCTTTCCATTCGAAAGACCTGTAATCAAGCGAAGACATTAATGCCTTCCAGAAACTAATGAACCCCCTTCAAGTCTTACCTCTTCCAGAAACTCTTTGCGGAAGACTGCACTGTACTGAGTAATGGTGTCCGGACTATCTTCGAAACCCGTCCAGGTGCTGACTGGAGTAGTGTTAGTCGGTCGGATAATGAGTTGCTCTGTCCTGTAGAATCGGCCAAAGTGCTGGTCGAAGTAGTTCTTCTCGATGCGGGCGCGGCTGACGGGAGAAGACCACAGCTCGACGGGGTCGGTGGTGACACTGAAGAACATCCAGCCCATACAGCAGACGACTAATAGCAAAGCCGAACCTAGTAGCACGATTATGGGATGCTTCGCGCAGAAGAATCCCCAACGGTAGAAAAACTTCTGCAGCAGGTCATCCAAACGCGCTCCGGCTTCCTCGAACTTGCTGTAATCTCCTGCGAAACGAAAGAACTTGAATTCATTTGGTCAGTTTTGACGCCATTAGTTTGAAGATATACAGGAGCTCGGCAAACAAACTGGACCAGATCGTCCCCCCAAGTGGCGCACATTTCCAGCCAGTATTGCTGAAAAGGTGTTCCGCTTGAAAAAACGTGCTGAGGTTTGTTTGCCGAACGCCCATATTCCTCTAAGATATTTCTTTCTCTATGATCTTTCAATCGGATTTTGAGAGTGGCTTTTGAGAGTGATGTCGATAAGATTGTCATTTTATGGTCATTAAAATCGTTTAAGCGTTCTCAAGTTTGCTTCATTTACCGGCTGCCATGATGTAATCGACATCTTCCAACGAGCGCGTCGGGCTATCTTTTCGCAAGCTGTTGTTGCTGCTACCAATATTTTGCCGTAGCCATTTTTGGACCACATAGGCGATGAACAGCGAGCTTAGGCCACAATAGATAAACACACAAATGGCCCACGCACAGTCCACCCCTGCACAACAAAGAAACCATAAGACCTGAGTAAGCACAACAAAAGTGAACCATTCCGGCACTCAGACATGCACGTACCGAGAATAAGGCAGACGTTTGGTTCAGCGGGTGGCGGTGGTCTAGCCGGACACGCTTCAGTGCAGTCCGTGCAGGAACAGGCATCGTGCTCCTCGTCGATGGCTTTGTAACAAGGAGTGGTGGATACAGTCAGAGGAGCGAAAATCTCGGCGGAACCATTACTGGCACCTCCTGGAAACAAAAAAACACAAGAAGACCGTCAGTTAAGTTGTTGTTCCTGTGCTAGGGAGGCCGAATGAAAAACCCCAAGAAGTGCTCCACGTATTCACATTAATTTTATTTACGGCACGATCCCTGTATGATGACGTGAAAAGCCACATCAAGGCCGTGCCGTAAGTGTATCCACCGGAAGTGCTTCTTCGTTCATATGTTTAGGTGAATCTCACCTGTTGAAAGTGTGAAGTTGACAGCGAATGGTGTTCCGGGATTGGTAGGGTTACCCAGGAAAGTAAACCACTTGTCCGCGCTGCAGTTCTTTGAGCCGAAAGGAGAGCACATGAGATCCATGACTGGGCCATTGGTACTCGGGTTTAACACTGACTTGCAAGAGTTGTACGCCTCTGTTGCGTACTTTGTGTCGAGAAACACCCCAAGTGCTTTCACGTATGTAACATCTGGAAACACAAAGGATGAAGACACGGACGAGGATATTCACTGCCGATGTAATATTATCATTCACTCACTGTCATCACTGACTGCAAATTCTGCCGGGTAAGCAAACGTGCTCTGGATTGGCGAGCAAGTCATCTCGCAGAAGAGCGTCATGAAGTTCCGTAAACACGAAGGACATCCACCGAGGAGCGTAGTTACCATATCCATCCCGGCTTTTAGCGCCTTCAGCTGGTTCGTATCACAGCACAAATCCACGACAGATCCATCTAAAAAAGCAAACAAAAAATTCAAAATAATTTCGCTCACGTTCGTGTCTTTATAATTAGCTTTGTGGATTTTTTCTGCGTCGTTCGATTGGATATACGAGTATAGTACCTTTATTGATCATCGACGGGCACATTTCTTTGAACAGTGAGACGCCACTTCCGTCGAGCGCTTTTGGTGCTCCATAGTACGGGCAATTGTAGGCACCGTTGGCGCCTTCCGCACACTGGCCATACATGACACAGGATCCATTTGTTGAGTTTTCCGAGATCGTATTGTACCGTCTAGGTCGAAGCGTAGTCAACGGCGAAGACGGGGACGGAGTCGTTGTTAAAGAAGAAGCAATCGATAAGTTGCCTTCGGCAGCCGAGAACACCTATCAATAGCAACCAGACAACATTCATTACCAACGGAACATCTGCGCTGACTCACGACAACGCCGAGGAAACTACCAAAAGACCTGAAACCACTTCGTGCAAAGTTCGAAGTTATACTTACAAATAGATCTTGTGTACAAAATAGGATATATGAGCAGGACAGGCGGAATACCGAGGGGAAATTCATCTTCAGCATAAACGTCTCAAAATCCGGTTGGGAAAAATTCCGAAAAATATTCCGTAGGCTCTTTGAACTCTGAGTATCACAGTGGGAAGAAAGAAGACCAATTCGGCTGTTCCGCGGTAGCGAGTATAGAGGAATAGATCTCCAGACGGGATACTCGCTAAATAAACAAACAAACAAGGCTGTCGGTTCACTCAATCAAACACAGCGCTAGAAGGTCGGATGACGAAGGGTTGAAAATGGCCGCACGGAACTCCCATCCTCTTCCGTTTGAGTTCAATCGTGCCCTGAACAAAAGCATGCAGTCATCTGTAGACAACGTACGATGGCAGGTGGGTCGTCAAATCGTCCAAAGTCCGGGATAAAAGTCTAATGTTGCCAAGAACCACACAGCAGAAGCCAGAATGGACTCTTGTATGCGGAGGAAGAAACATCAACAAATTTCTACGCCTATACAGGTGGGCGGCGCCTCGGATTCCAACGCGCAACATCAGATCTTGTTCCAGCCAATTGCGGGCCGCGGGATCTGTGGGGTAGCTCAATTAATCAACTGTTACCTACGCATGGCTTCTGGCGTGTCACGGCCTTGTTTCACTGTTGAGTCATACCTCACACCACACCATGACGCATACAAGGTCACGTAACGTCATTAGGCAAACTGTAGGTGGCGCGGTTCCACGAGGCCACGACCACACCCAGTGACAAAAACACGGCATGTGAAAAACTTGCATATAAGCTAGCAGATGCAACTCAACCGGAACATCGTCAGACAGCTCTGTGCGTCCCTCTCTTCCTGAGAACAACAATGCGATCCCAATCTTGCCTGCATACTTCCAGCAAGACGCTAATCAGTTCGTTCGATCCTTATCGTTCTCCTCCAAACTTGCGCCACGCTGCTGCATGATAATGCACGTGGAAAACTGCATCGATCGATCAATCACTTTTTCGTTCCAGACTTTACTATTAACCATGTTTAGCCTATCCAAACGAGATAAGATTTCTAAAATCAACACGGACGAGACTTATCAGCAGAATTCGTGTAAGCCACCTGAAATAAAAATCAAAAGCCACTGTAAAAAGCAAACACAGTTTACTCTTCAAACTGTTCACAGTAATCCAGTGGTCAGTTTATTTCTGCGCAGGTCGGAAGTAATATCGAACCGGCGGCCAGATGACCATATTCTCTTCTCCATCCATAGTCTCGTCATCGTCACCCATGTCCACCGACAGGTCGATATAGTCTTCTTCCTCCGGGAGATCGAGGTACTTCTTAAACGGCTCAGCCAGGCGGTTCTTGTGTCCAGGCATGAAGGGCATGTACACCATCTTTGAACCTTGGAGAATCGTACTGACGTCGCGATGGTACTTGTCCTTCACGGCCTCCACAAAATTCTGCATGGTGAAGTCCATATCACCATTGACGCTCCACTGGTCCCACAACGATACGGTAATTCCACCGGGCAGTACGGTCTTCTTTGCTTCACCGGGCTCCGAAAAGTAGATCACTAAAAGGAAACCTAATATAATCTCGAAAGTTATATGGGATGTCGCTAAATGACTTAAGCAGTGATGCAAACTTGTTTCGAAAACTATGATACGTGCGCCACTTTAGTGAACCATCATAATCTTCCATATTTCTGCTCTGAAACTTCTTGAAAATTTCATTTAGTCGGTAAAAAGACCAGTCTAGCATTTCGTTCTACAATGTACGTCAGGTATTTACCGGGTAAGGCCAGATTCAAGAAAGTGTTCTTATAGCGAGTCAGAACACTGCTATCCAACAGGTGTTTCCTTTCCGGTGTCATCTTGTTTAGATCTTGTGCCAGCTTTATCAGTTCCAGAGTGGCCAGTCCCGACACACAGGCGGTCGTGGTGGCGATTGCCGGTACGATTCTACCAGCAATGCGCTTGACGTGGGTACGGTTAGACCCGTCGATGCGGTACATCGCTGCTCGTAGATTAGCTGCCGCGTATATGAAGTCAATGTGGAAATTGGCATCATCGTCCTTTTCGAAGGACTCGGGATGCATCGACATAGTGTCAGTCGCTGAGAAATCACCCCGTTCTAATGATGACTGAAGGAGATCAGCTAGTCGATGAGCCTCTTCGGCACTGTGAGAAAGGGACTGGTTCGTCGTGGGCGCTGTGGTGGCGGTAACCGAAGCTACTTCCTTCCCCCTGTAACCAAAACGAAATTGAATTAACACTAAAGACTAATAGACCTTAGTCATCTTACGAACAACGAGCTATGGTGAGCTTATCGCTTCTGAACGTAATCGGAAGCTCGACAAAAAAAGAAGCGCAATCTTTTGCAACCTGCATACCACTCTTCACGTACACCAGCGCAATCACATGTATGCAGGTGCATGAAAGACTGACTCATTTTGGAGAAGGCCGTCCGCATTCAAATTTTCGGAAGAAAACGTTATCAAAAGGGATCAGTTTGAACGAAATCAGAGCGGAAAATTTACTGGAAGCGAAAATACAAGTGTAAGCGTACTTTGGGACGAAGCTAGGAATATGGACCTTCGCCACAAGGGTTTTCAGTTTCTCCATGGTCAGATCCGACGTGCTGACAGGAACATTGTAGATGTGAGCGTAGAGAGCTGTAGCTGAACGAATGAAATCCATGTGAAGCTTGTTCTCCGGGTCAAACATGACAGGAATGGGAGCCCGTTTCGGAGCAGTCCAGAACCTGATTCCGCCCTCGAGAACATGATCTTCGGGGAACATGTACAGAAGCTGCAGAGCTTTGAAAGTGAAATACTTCTCGAACTTCATTCGCGCCATCTTAACCACATCCTACAAAACGAAACATTCGATATTTATGATGTGATCTCCCTGTGACTACCTTGTCATCGCAAATGCATACCTGGAGCGACTTTGGCTGGGCGCTGATAAGCTTGTACACTATAGCCACGTTTTCCAAATGACTCTTCTTCTGCAGTGCTTGGAGGACTTGACCAGTGCTTGGACCATGTAGATTCCAGAATGTATTGAATACCTATTGGCATAAAACACATGGGTCACCGACAGGCACAGTAAATGGGACACAGTGAACGAGATCAATGAAACTTCGCTCACTTCCGGTTTCATCGAAAAGGATGATTGGAACTTTTCTCGTGCCCACTCGATGCAATGCTCGATCAAAGCCGGAAACGATTTCAAGGTGCAGTAAGGAATTGAGTCACCGGCATTCTCTGCTGGATCCCGCTGAGTACCGTAACTCTAAGAGACAAAAGAAGAAAAACATTAAACAGCTCAAAGTTTTGATTGGAATTGATGGGTAAACATCAAGCTACGTACTTCGGTGAGAAATGGTACGACGACCTGTACGTGTCCTTTGGTACTCAGGGTTCCAGAGTCCAGCAGGGGTTTGCAGTTTGTGACACATCTACTGTCCATGTATATGCGAGCTTGAACGTTGTCCAGCGCGTTCACCACGATATGCTGATTATGATAAAATTCATCGTTGAAGGGAGTCTTCTGTGTGGCTGGAGAAACTCGGAACAGGTACGCAGTCACTTGCATATCTGGATTGATACACTTCACCCGGTCAGCTGCCATCTCACTTTTTGACTTTCCGATGTGCTCCGGTCGGAACAGAAACTGACGATTGAGATTACTGTCAAAACACGTATTTTATTTATTTATACGGTTACTTACGTCATCAAAGATTTAGAGTTTTCGGCTATTTTCCCTATAACGTTCGGGAACTCGGAAGACAAACTCGACAAGGCTCCTTGTGCAAATGGCGCACGATCTTACCCAATAATACTGATAAGGTGCGTCGGTTGGGAGAACCATCATGTCGAGTTTGATCGCCGCGCTCTCAGTTTTTTCTAATTTAATATTTGTCCAACCTTTTCTCTATGCGGTCGTCGTCCGTGATGGTCACCATTCCCTTACTTCCACAGCCGACTCCGATCAAAGCCAGGTTCTTTAGTGTTTCACAGCCTATGGCTCCGCAACCGACCATGAAGACCTTCAGGTTCTTCAGCTGTTCGAGAGTTTTGTCTCCTATGCACGCCCGAATTCCGTCATATCGGTCATCGAGAATCGAAACCGTGGAGTCTTGTGAGTAGATGTCGCGAGCGTCTAGATGCAGCCATTGTCTGAGAGGCGTCCACTTGCACGTCAGAGCCTTCATGGCTTCCTATACACACAGAATTCATTGCGTTCCGAGTACATGAATTCGTCCACGGCGCCAACGTCAAACTGAAAACCTATAAATATAAAAGTACCTGTGCCAACACCCCACCCATGGTGGCAACCAAAGGGTTCAGCTGTCCAGAGGACGCCCGAATAGCAGCTTGCAGGAACTTCTCATCGAAGTCAGTCAGCTCCTGGTCTTGTGCCGCTTGTTTAGCGAGCTGTATTGCTTCGCTGACTTCAGCGAGATCTTGAGGATCTGAAAAGAATCAGTTAGTTGAGAATTACCTGTAAGCAACCAGGCAAAGATACATTGTAGCAAAGCTTACTTGGAAGTCTGGAGTACTTTTCCTCGAACTGCATCAAGGCGATCCAGCTAACATGACATTCTTTCGCTGCGTTGAACCGAGCGAGATCGCAGTCTAGTAGAGCAGGTTTGCGTATGGAATCTTCGAGGGAGTGAAAGCTGACAGTCTTTGGCTTGGGTGCTTGCTTAGCGATACCCCCTTGCTCATGTGGGGAGAATTTAGTAGTATCTCCGATAGCAAAGGAAAGCGGGGAAACCACCTTATTCACCACGAACACTCGGCCATTCAGTTCTGTCATGCCCCGTACATCTTTAAACTCTACCAAATCACCCTCTTCCAAATGATGCATGTATCCTTCCAGACAAGTGACTTCACCTTGTTCCGTCTAACGGAAACCATAATTATGGTAACCAACAACAAACAAAAATCTGGGATCTAGGCAAACAAACTCGACAAAGTGCTTTTCCAAGTGGCGCAAGTTTTCACCCAATAAGGCTGCAGACGTGCGCGGCTTGGGGAAAGTACCTTGCTGAATTCGTTAGACGAGTCCGCCTGAGCTCCTGCTTCAAAACAAGGATTTCTTGCCTGTGTTACGTGCCCAATTAGAAGTTCGCGACTTTCTTCCGGACTTGGATCATGTACCAGGAACTCGTCTCCAAAGTCGCAGAAGCCGGTGACGAAGATGCCGAACGCGTCGCCCGTAATAAACGGAATTTTGTGGGACCGTAGCTGCCTGTTGAGAGCGATGCGACTGGCCAAGGCGATTTCAGTCGCAATGACACAGTTGAACTGGCCATGCAGCGACTTCAATCCTTCAGGGGAGGTGGCATCTCCATCGAAGATTTCGACAGTGACGCCAGGATTCAGTTCACGAAGCTTTCCGATACAGGCGTCGACTCGTGATACGCGCTTCTTGACATCCTCTTCTGTAATGTAGAAATTACCGGACAAGTCCAACCATCTCGCCGGCTGGTTATCCCATAGACTGACTTTCTTGACTCCCCCCAGGATCTGCAAATACATGGTAATCGCGATTAACGGATTTTTCCCGTTCGGATGTATTAAGATTGAACACTTACCAAATTCTTCGCGATTTCCACGCCAAGTCCACCGAGCCCAAGGATAAGGACAGATGCTCTGTGCATCCGTTTCATGGCTTCATCACCGAGAACATAACGTTGACGGCTGTAGAGAGAGTCGTCAATTTCCACGCTGGGTTGACGCCGGAATGATCCTTTCGTTTCTCCCTCCGACGCGGTGGAGAGATGACGGCCCAGACCGTTGTGTCGCTTTCCATCTTTGACGTGCTCGTCCTCCATCGTGTCCCTTCTTCAGCAGCCTACAGACAAGGTGGGAGAGAGATATCCAGGACTCTTCAGCTTCGCAAGAACGCCACACCTATCAAATGACGAGAAAACAGAGAAAAATTTAATCTTCAAAGAATAAAGATTCAAAAATATGCTGATTCACGGCTTAGATGACATACAGTAACATAATTAACATCACATAACCTGGCATGACATGACTGTTTTAGTCGCGGTCGCCTCCTTTTCCTTGTTAATCTAGTTTCCGTCTTGACCCCCTGAAAGTACGTAATTCACAGACATACCAGTGATGGTGGAAACATCTTAACGCAGCGGAAAACAACGTAGTACAGTAGCAGAGAAGAAGGCAAAACGAAGGCAGTTCGACAAAGTGGTCAGTTTCGAACTTCTCTGAGATGGAGACTCACTTCCGTGTGGGCACATATCGTTCTAGTTTGCAAAGGCTTCGGAAAACAAAAACGTAGTATGACTGTACTAAAAACTAACAACTTAAAGTCTACTGTCAATGCAACTAACTATACCGAAGTATGTGAGAAGTGCTGAACGAAATAAAATGCGGTAAAACGTAATACTACGGGCGAACGCCAGCGAAAGCCGAAAGTGGCCAGATTATGAGCTTCAAGGAATCACCAGATACAAGCTACAGATCGTTCTGCATGGGGTCATCTTCGTTGGGAAGCACGTCCCGCTGTTTGCGACGAGCTGATCGTTTGATGGTTGATATTGAGAAGAAGCAGTCTCCTACACTATTCTCTGTTCCTTGTCTGACGGGTTCCGGGTTCGGAAGTGGAAGAGGAGGGATATAATCACCTTCGCCATCGGACGAACTCGACAACTGCAAACGACAACAATTAGTCGAAGTCCGAGAGGACTTTAGTACACAATGAGCGGTGATTAGGTTAAGACGCTTACCGTCTGAGATTCATTCATATCTGGACCAACTCGCATGTTTGCTGGATCCATGTGGAGAAAGCAGTACTTGATACCGATGTTCTTCAGTACTGCATTATGGCATCGTCCTGGCGTCATAGCAGCGCAGCGTTTGTACAAATACTGATACTGGTCCTCCAGTATATGGGAGAGACAGTGACGAGAGAACGGCAAGGAATACTGCGACGAGAAATGTTCAGTTGACTTGAGAACGAAACACTTCAAAAGTTCTTGACATACCTGACGACACTTCGAAATCCTGCCACTAGGTGTGGTTTCCGCATGTAGACAGCGGCTAATGGATTCTGGCATCTTGCCGCCATGTTTGACAACCGTACATGGTTTTTTGTTGTGTGCGAAAGCAAACTTCGGTCTCTTTCGATGGAAGCGCATCTTGGTCCGTAGCTGTTTGTAGGCCTTGGTCGAGTGAGGATCGTGCCGAGCTTGCATGCTTACAGTGGCTGCAATATCAAAACAGGCTCGCATTGTACAACGTACTGAAGTCATCATACTGGCACAAACCGTTTCAGTGAAAACACTTCACCAGTTACTCACGTAAGAAAGTTTTCTCTTCAGAGACTTCGGTCAAGTACCGAGCTCGTGCATCTTTCAACTTGTACTCTTGAAGACGCAGCTCGCACGCGAGAAGCTCCTTCTGTTTCGAAATCTTCAAGCGAAGCATACGAACCAACTCCTCAACCGTAAAAGTATGACCGTTCCTGGGACATTATTTAACATTAAAAAAGGCATTCAGTGAACTTTGATATGATAACAACAGTCAGTGAGGATTACATACTCTAATGGATCATCCTCTTCCGAGTCCAGTTCGTCGTCTGTATCGAACGCTCTCGTCGTGAACATGCCGACATGTCTCTCGTCCACGGCAGACTCGTCGGACGACGAGTTGGAAGCATAGGTTTCTTTAGCAGTCGCGCGAAGATAGGTTTCCAGACCGTCACGCATCGTACTGTCGCCCAGATCGTCGAAGATATCAGAGGCTTTCGTCGGTGGTAGCCCTTTGTCCACGTTTGCGTTGTGATCGCCCAAAGCGGCCATTGCGTTGAGGACGGTGTTGGCCGAGCTGGACATGTGCGTGCGAACTTCTTGCATACATTTCTCCAGATGAATCGAGCACAATCTAAAGAGCAAAAGTTATGTAAGAAAACATGCACATCAGTTAAGAGACCAGGAGCGAGAAAGTCTTACGCTTCTTTGGAGCGTTGAGGTCGATTCTTCCCACCAGCTCCAGGCGGAAGTCGCGCTGGATATGGACATGGGTTGGCTTCGAGACGTTGAAATGCACACGGTACAAACGGCAGACTCTTATCGTCAAGCAAGTGTTTCTCGCAAAACACGTATCCTTCCCGCTTGTTGAAAGGACAAAACGACTCTGTATGTCCGCAGCGGTCCACTTCCCAATCGGCCTGGTAAGGTAGTGCTTGAGTTAGCGCCGAGCCTCCCTCGAAGTCGATCAGCGACCAAGATGGACGTAGAACATCTTCAGCTCCAGAGGACACTCCACTGCTGGGCTTTGACAGGCTTCGCTTCGCCGGAGGATGAGTGATCAAAGAGTTTGAGAACGCGTTGAGATAACTGACGTAGGTGATGGGATTGTCCTTAGCGGCAGGTTTGGAAGCTGTGGGTTTCGACGGCGCAGGAGCCTGAGTGCTCTGTGGCTTCCCGCGAACAGGTAAGGCAGCAACGGGTGATGAAACTGTTGGAGCACTGCTAGATGGTCCACGGGGCAAGGAGGATCCGACTACGGCTGCGGCCGCTGGAGCGATCTTTTCCACCTTTCGCTTCTTGGCTGTCGTCTTCTTTGTTTCAGCTGCTGGAGTAACTGCACCAGCTGCAGCTTTCTTGATATCTTCCAAGGCTTCATACTTTCTGCTGATTTCCAGGACGGTGACTGTAGGCTTTATGTCCTGCTGCAAAGTAGCATTCGCATAAGTGGATGCGCCGCCAGTCATCTCGACGTCTTCTTCCACCTTCACCATGTGCACATTATGCTTGTCGCTTGTTACCTCCATCGTTGTCCACGGTAGTACGAAGTGTACACGGTCCGATGATGAATGTATATCTGTTAGTCCATGACCCGCAAGCACAACCAGAAGTTAGCGGCTTAACGCCAGTAGTATGATACAGGATAAGGAGTCAGGAGAAGTTGGTACAACTGCTGAATTCTGGAACTTCCGGTCGGAATTTGCAGATTAAGGGAGGTCAAGCCCACCTTTACTAGTAATACTTCATCCCCGGTCCCCAAGTGCTTTTGGGTTCGGTTAACTATGCCGCTATCGGTCTGGTCTACTGGTCCGACTCAGCGGCCCTTTAGCCAGAACTGCGGAGCCGGACGGAGCCAAAATGGTGCCGGAAAATCGGGAGTTCCGATTCGGGACGACGAGAACAGGATTTATCGTTGAAGAAAGTTTACTTTCTTGATGGCCTTCCTGATTTTCTGAACGTGTTACCCGTTTTCTATGCTTTTTAGGCAGGATCCAACGAGCTGAAGGGGACACTTCCAGTAAGGCCTGCACTTCTGACTGCTGTTTACAGGTACGGTGCTGGTAGTCCTTTCCCAAACCGCCAGAAGTGCTCGATTCCAGAATCCAGATAATGCAGATATGCATTGTGTTTCAGACGGCCGCGATCATGAGCCACAACGATTCTGGAGACGTCGAAATCTCGGATACGGTCTACTTGCGATGCTCATGTTGTCAGGTACTTGTCGAGCATCTTTGCCATGCGATGCCTAAACCGGAAGAGGTGCAGATAGTCACGAAGAGACGCAAAAACTTTCAGGTACGGTGACATCTGAATTCTGTTTAGTGGAACAGAGTTACATTATACAGAGCACAACCAGATCATTTCTCAGCTGATAGTAACTTTATTGCGTCCAGAAAATTACGGCTTCGGAAGCCACAAGCTCTGCTGGGAGCGATGAGCAGAATCAGCCGGAAAGTGATACTGAAGCTGAGCCGGACGAATTGCCGGCCAAACGTCGACGCAAAAGCAATCCTCGCTACGACTCGAACTTCGTTGAAGGTTCGCTCAGAGGATCTAGCAAGAAGCCGAAACCGACCACGCCACCTAAGGAAGCGTCTACAGAGGAAGATGATTGGGGTGTGGTGGAAGTGGAAATCAGTCAGGATGTGGACGCACGCAGTGAAGGTGTGCGTCTCTTTCTGTGCATGTAGATTTTTGAGTTTTGTAACGTGTGTTCTCGTTTCAGGCGGAATTTCAGGGGCTGAAACTTTGTTCATGATCAACGACGATGCTGATGATTTCGAGGACGAGGTGTCTGAAACAGCCACCTTCAAGAAGAAACAGACCAAAGACAAGAAAACAGCACAGAAGGGATTCAAGTCAGCTGCTGACTACCTTCTCGAGCTGTCGGATCCTCATTGCGTAGTGGCTGAGGATGGTGAGAATATCGAGTGCACGGCTTGTGACCGATTGATTTCTCGCGTTCACTTCCCTGAGAAGCGTCATCGTATCGATAACTTGCGTTCTCACTGTCAGTCACAAAGTCACAAGGCCAAAGCCAAGTTAGTCAAGCCTCCGACTGGGAACAGTCGCAATGGGGAAAGCAAAGCCAAATCAGTATTTGAACGGAAGATATACCGTTACGACTCACCGTACTTCTGGAACCAGGCGAACGATATTTGCATTTGCTGTGGGGTGCGAGTTGGAACTAGAGACGAGTGGAAGATCCACTGCCATTCCGAAGGCCACAAAGACCGCTTCACTTCTCTCAAAGCTAGTCCGGCTTTTGCTACCTTTGCCAAGAAACAAGGTAGATCGTTGTCCAACGGGAAAGCGTCTGGGAAGAAGACAGACTCGTGGAAGCAGAAAAAGCGAACCTTCTTGAAACCCGGACGCGCGGGTAATTTTAAAAGTTGAATTTCTTTGTCGAATAACGAATATCTTATAGAAAAACATGAAGATCGGCTATATGATTGACGAATCTGTTTACAGTTGGCCGTGTGGCTTCGACAGTATCGCGAAGGAAGCAGTCCAAGCCTTCGAAGCGTGTTTAGCCGTGGAAATTCAGTGTTCACGATTGCGTTCTCGTTTTCAGTTTTCATCATTACAAGTAATCATGTAAAGTGACCAAGGAACGACTCCTGTGAAAGTGCAGCTCCGTGTAGAACCTGTAGAATGTACAGTGGATTAGGGGTTTTTTTCACTCTTTGCCTCCGCCCTCCTCGGCTACTGGCTCATTTTTGTGTTAGCTTTTGTGGAACTTCACGGCTTCGCTTGGCTTTCAACAACGCTGATGGTTTTTGGTAGTCTTTGACGGATTCTTGTCTAGTTTTTTCTTTCTGGCCTTATCGAATTTTGACGGTTTCGGGGGCCGGAAAACTAGGGTCCTTGTGTGGTGTTCTAGGGAATTCTCGATCACTTTGAAAGTGCGGGAACTACGGCAATCATTCCCTCACATATCTGTAGCTTTCTTGTAGTACTGTAATCCAGATTTGGAATAAAGATATACTCTTCAAAGGTTCAGATTCTCGCGACTCACGAGAATAGTCTGCGAGAAACAAAACCGCTCAAACAAAGCTCGAAAGCGAAGCTCCTCGGACGATGCTTTTCTGCTTCTTCAACAGTGGGACCGACGTATACGGAGAGTTGCGTCATCGTTCGGCGACGTCGCCTTGGGATTTTAAATCGTGTGAATTAAATATTATTAATATCGATCAGTGATTTCTCTGGTGATTTGTTCTTGCTGTCCTACTAAAACAATCTTCCTCCAGGACTCCTGTCGTCTTCGGGATCGTTTCTTGCTTTGCGCTGGAGAAAGCGCTAGCGTATCTAGGGGAGAGCGCCGATCGTGTAGGTGTGTGGATCGTCTGGCTTGTGGGTTGATCTCGATGATCAGGGGGACTTTACCTATGTTGGAAATGTACTCGTGGAAGACGCTATGATCTCAGCAGTATGATACAAGGACAGGAAAGTCTTGGCCGCAACATGTTTCTCTCTAAAGCTTTGGAGAAAATTCTGGAGGAGAAGGATGTTAGAAGATCGCAACATCTCCAGTTGAAGAAAGCCTGTGAATCCGCGCTCGGTAAGGCTCCTGGCTTCATCTATGCAAACAAATCGTTAATTGCCTCGTTTAGCCCATCATCACCGTGGAATATAATTACAGAAGAAATCAGGAATGACTCGAAGAATCTGTCGTAAGTTGGAACATCTTCGTATATAAACATACCGTAATTTGATGAGTATCGCAGTGAATGAAGGCGTATACGTAATGTGCGTTGTTCACAGGGATCAAACCATCCGTGGCTCCTCGTCCACCTTACCTCTCCCGAAATCCATGTCGTCGTTTGGTGGATCGGAGAGATACTTTCTACCATTCGAACTGGCTCTACAGTCCAAGCAGCCCCGGTTCGCGATTTTGGCCTTGGATTGTTTGCAGGTACAGAGAAGCGTTTCACGAAGCTATCATTACACTGCTTACGTAGGAAGAGACCTCGATGTAACGCGTTTAATCTCGTCTTTGACTAACATACAGAAACTTATCGCATACGGACACTTCTCGGGAAATAAGGTGGACGCTACCAACTCCTCTCGGAAGCTAATTGATCGTTTAGTGGAGGTGGTGTGCGAATGTTTGAACAATGGGCGAGCCGAGGACTCTGTTCAGCTTCAGATTATCAAGGTATGCTTGTTAACTGGTACCACCTGGTGCTACGACGAGAGTTTCCCTTGTACTGTGCTGAATTCCTTGTAGCTTCTATTAACGATAATCGCGTCGCACAATGTGGAAGTCCATGGAGAAAGTCTTCTTCTCATCATCCGGACCTGCTTCAACATTCATCTGTTCAGTCGAGAGAAGGTGACACAGGAGACCGCCAGTGGCAGCCTGGTCCAGATGATTAGCCGTATCCTGGCACGTATGGAAGAGCAGCCGGAAGTTCCTCGCACAGAAGCACTTCGAGCACGAAGTGTGAGCCAGCTTGACAGTCAACGAGGAACCATCGATGAGAACCACATCAACCACTCCTCCTCAGCAGTACATCTGAACGGTAACTCGGACGCAATCCATCCCGTCAACCCGGAAGTGGCTGAGTTACTGGAAGCCATGATCACCGCTGTGTCGAACGGTACAGAAAGACGGAGGTAAATCTTTCCCTTCACAATCATTCATCTTTGTTTATCTGTCTTTGCAGAAGTGGATGGTCCATCGGTGGACGACCAGCGCTCCCTTACGTCGGTTCCCGCTTCGCCGGTAGTCCGCCATAGGGAAGGTTCGGTGGACTCGGTCAGTCTTCGAAGCAGTGGAAGCAACGAAGAAGCCGCCGCAGAAGATAACTCTACGAACAAGAAGCATTGTACCATATTGGAGAAGGACGCTTACAACGTCTTCCGATCGTTATGCAAGCTCAGTATGAAGCCTTGCAAAGAGCCACCGGATGTCAGGTACTTTGTGTATCTCTCATTGCTTTTGTAAATGCACCTGATTGATATTGTGTGATGTTCAGGGCTTTGGACTACAGAAGCAAAACGTTGTCGTTGAAGCTGATCCATTCCATGTTACAAAACGCCGGTCCGGTCTTTCGTTCCCACCCAATGTTCATCGATGCGATCAAAAAGTACCTCTGTGTATCTTTGTCGAAGAACGGAGTTTCTTCGGCGCCAGAAGTGTTCCGGCTGTCCTTGTCCATCTTTGTGGAACTGCTAGCTAAGTTCAAGTTGCACCTTAAGATGCAGATCGAGGTGTTCTTCCGAGATATCTTCCTCAACATTCTGGAATCACCTTCGACCTCGTTCGCTAACAAGTGGACACTTGTGGAAGCACTGACAAAGATATGCTCTGGTGAGGATCTGTCATTCACAACTCGACTTCCGGTTCCATGTTTCCGTAACATGTCAAAATTTAGATACTAGTGGTTTATCAACCGCGTGTTTCTTATCGCAGATGCGCAGTGTGTGGTGGATTTGTACGTCAACTACGACTGTGATATGACGGCAGCTAATTTGTTCGCGAGGATTGTGGGCGATCTCACAAAAATTGCACAGGTAAGGATGACACTTCCGGTATGCAGTCCTGGAGCTCGATGATGAGTTGCTTGAAATTACAATGATTTTGTGGATAGGGTGTGGTGCTGATCGATCCAGCTGTAAGTCCGCAACAAGCCCAACGAATGCGTATCAAAGGTTATCAGTGCGTTGTGTCCGTACTGAACTGCATGGTTGAATGGAGCCGGGACCTTTACGTGAATACGCATTCCACAGTCAAGAATGGTAATGTTTTCCTTGAATTATACCTAGCAGTATTAAAGATATCTTAAACACAATGGTACTTTGTATCTAGAGCTTGATGGATCGAGCGTAGGAGAAGAGCCATCGACTGGGCCGCCGATGTCGAGGAATTCCAGCAGTCCTTCTTTCGATGTACCAAAGAAAGCGGTATCGACTCTGGACTCGCCGACACACCTAGAAGAACGCAAGCTGCAGAAGGAAATCATCGAGCAAGGCATCGACATCTTCAACAAGAAGCCGAAGAAGGGTCTTCAGTTCTTGCACGAGCAGGGACTTGTGGGCGCGACCCCATGGGAAACTGCCATGTTCCTGATGCAGGAAGAACGCTTGGACAAGACACAGATGGGAGACTTCCTCAGCGAGAATGACCCGTAAGGAAACACCTCTCATCTCTGTTTCTATTACTGTATTCTGATGCGGCTGAGTTCTTCCAGATATGCTCGTGATATCATGCATGCTTACGTGGATCAGATGGATTTCTCCGGACGTGATATTGTACATGCTCTGAGAACCTTTCTAGATGGCTTTCGTTTGCCGGGCGAAGCTCAGAAAATAGATAGGCTGATGGAAAAGTTCGCGAGTCGATATTGCGAGAATAATCCGCAGTACGTCTTTTCTGTTTCCGCTGTCGAATAATTTTACTAGAATCTACCACGCTTGTGCTTTCTGTTTGGTAGTCTGGGTATCTTCGCTAGCGCAGATACAGCTTACGTACTAGCCTACTCCATCATCATGCTGACAACGGATCTACACAGTCCTCAAGTTAAGACCAAGATGACTCGCGAACAGTACATCAAGATGAACCGCGGTATCAACGACCAGAAGGATCTTCCCGAAGACTACCTTACAAAAATCTACAACGAAATTTCCGAACACGAAATCAAGATGAAGACTGCACCTCCGCCAAAGCTCAAGAACCAACAGAACAGCGCGATCAACCCCAAACAACGAAAACACATTTACAACATGGAAATGGTCCAAGTCGCTCAAGCCGCAAAGGTGAGCAAAACAATCTCGATTTGGCTGTTCAAGCGTTTTGAGAAATGAAAGTATCATTGGACTTGACGATACTCGTGGAGAAAAATAAAAAAAGGAATAAGTAATTACAAAAAAGTTTGATATTTCATTATTTTAGACGGACTTTTTTTCAAGGTGATGATGGAGAATGTCAGTCATGTCCAAGCGTCTTTCACTTCCGCTCGACATTCGGAGCATGTTCGACCAATGTTCAAGATATGTTGGACGCCGTTCTTGGCGGCCTTCAGTCTGGGTCTTCAGGACTCTGATGATCCTGAAATCAACCAGTTCTGTCTGGAAGGCTTCCGTTATGCCATCCGCATCGCCTGTGTGTTCCACATGGCCATGGAGCGAGACGCCTATGTTCAAGCGCTGTCCAGGTTCACACTACTGACAGCCAACTCGCCATTGTCGGACATGAAGGCCAAGAACGTGGACACCATCCGAACGTTGGTCATGGTGGCGCAGACTGACGGGAACTACCTGGAACACTGTTGGCTTGAGGTACTGTAATGTACTATTCATCTTCTCCATTTCTTGTATCATCTTATTTGGGAATATTTTTCGCAGATTTTGAAATGTATTAGTCAATTGGAACTTGCTCAGCTCATTGGCAGCAGCGGAAAATCAAAGTTTGGAGGATCACAAATGATGCTCAGGGGAAAATCGTCCATGAATGTGGTATCCGACAGTTTCACAATCTTCGATCACGAAAGTATGGGAAGTGATGGCCTTAATTATCTATTTTGGCTTGTTAATGGAGCAATAATGGCGGAAGTCTTGTGTCTGACGTACGATCTGACATTGCAGTATGGAAAGGAAAGCTGGACCAGCAAAGGCTCGTCTCACTTCAAGAGTCTATCGAAGAAGCCCGGAGTCAGAGCATGGTAGTAGCCGTGGACAGGATATTCACAACATCCATAGCGTTGGACGGCGATGCGATAGGTAAGATCTTTTCCCATGTAAAGTTCATCCCAAGCGGAAATGTCAAAGAAAGCACGTGGTTCTAATCGTGATTTTGGCATTCATATTGCAGTACACTTCGTAAGCGCTTTGTGCCATGTCTCGATGGAAGAACTGCACTCGGCACATCCTCGGATGTTCTCCCTACAAAAGATCGTCGACGTGTCGTACTACAACATGGACCGCATTCGGCTTCAGTGGTCGCGTATATGGCAGGTCTTGGGAGAACACTTTAACCAAGTATGAGGAATGCTCTGGCTGATTGCCGTACGTGTCAATAGAGTCAGGATGTCTTTCTTTGTCAGGTAGGGTGTAAATTCAGCGAAGAAATCGCCTGTTTCGCCATCGACTCGCTACGACAGCTGTCCATGAAGTTCTTGGAGAAAGGAGAGTTTGCTCACTTCCGCTTCCAGAAAGACTTTCTGCGTCCCTTCGAGTATATCATGAAGACCAACCGCTCGCCGGTCATTCGCGATATGATCATCCACTGCGTCACACAGATGGTCAGTTCCAAACCCGGTAACATCAAGTCGGGCTGGAAGAATATCTTCAGTGTCCTCCACCATGCAGCGGCTGACAACGACGCCGACCTCGTCGACCTCGCTTTCAGCACTACCAGCAAGATAATAAGTCAGTACATAACTCAAACCAACGACAAATTCAAACCACCCCAGTCAGATTCTTTTTCTGTGTTACAGCGCAATATTTCAACCTGTACTTCACAAACATCGTCGAGTCTTTCCAAGACAGCGTCAAGTGCCTTGCTGAGTTTGCCTGTAACGTGAATTTTCCTGATATCAGCATGGAAGCCATTCGGCTCGTTCGAGTCTGTGCCCGGTACGTGGACGAAAGGCCGCAGGTTTTCAGGGAGCACGCGCTGGATTTCGAAGAACACAGCGACAAGGACGAGCGAGTCTGGGTGAAGGGATGGTTTCCGATCCTGTTAGGACTGTCCGTTGTTGTCAGTCGATGCAAGCTTGACGTCCGTACAAGGTAACAAACTGAAAACTAGATGCGAGCTCGGTTTCGATCGTGTTACCAAGCGGCGCACTTCTCAGTAATTTTCGCTGGTAGCGTGCGCCACCTGGTAAAATGTGGTCGAGTTTGCTTGCGGAGCGCCGAAATAAAACTGGTGGAAGGGTGATGATCGTATATTGTTTAACAGGGCGTTGACGGTGCTGTTCGAAATCATCAAGACGTTCGGCCATTCTTTCCATCCAGAATGGTGGAAAGACCTCTTTCAAGTCCTCTTTCGTCTGTTTGACGATCTCAAGTTACCACAGAACCATATGGAGAAGGCCGAATGGATGACCACCACTTGCAGCCACGCACTGTTCTCCATCGTCGATGTCATGACACAGTACTTTGACATTCTTGGACCGTTCCTGCTGGATGACGTATACAGCCAGCTCAGGTGGTGCATAACACAAGGTAGAGTACACTCATTCCAGATCAGCACTCGGTACTGATTCCGACGTGCGTGTTCTTTGCGCAGATAACGAACAGCTTGCTCGGTCTGGAACGAACTGCCTCGAGAACCTCGTTCTAACCAGCGGACACAAGTTCGACACGGAAGTGTGGAAGAAGACCTGTACGACGTTAGGCACAGCTCTCAGGAACACCTTACCGACTGAGCTTATGGATTTCGTTCCTAGAGATCCCGTAGCGGCTCATAGCTCTGATGTAAGTGAAATCATCTCGTCGATTCGACGTTCTTTTCCCGCGTCGTAAGCGAAAGTTTTTACTGATCCGTACATGATTTGTTTTCGGCAGGATGCTCAGCTGGATGGATTCTCTCAACAGTTGATGGACCATCAAGAAAACCACCGCATTGATCACGAAGAAATTCGAAGAACCAAAAGGAGACAATCGCACCCAAGTAAGCACGAAAAGCTTATAGTTTTCGAACTTAATTGGAACGTCGGCAAACGAAACACACAGGATCGCCAGGTCAAGTGGCGCACTTTTTCACTGTTATTGGCTGATTGTGTGCTCCACTGAGAAATAACGATCTCGCACGTTCGGTTTGTGGGCCTCCCAATCTATGGCACGCAAAACCTTCATGTGGTGAAA
Source organism: Ramazzottius varieornatus (assembly GCA_001949185.1). Lineage (NCBI taxonomy): Eukaryota > Metazoa > Tardigrada > Eutardigrada > Parachela > Ramazzottiidae > Ramazzottius > Ramazzottius varieornatus. Next base: position 303,080 of record BDGG01000008.1, read on the forward strand.
TTTTTAATGTCATCGGTTACGTTACAAAGAAGGATTTTCCAGGGCTCTCTCAGCAAGACAATCCTGTATTGGCGAGGGCAGTTGTTAAGTGCACTGTCCAGCTGGAGCTGATCCAGGCCGCCGAGAATATAGTCTTCTTCCCTGCCACCTGCAGGAAAGAAGACGTCGAGCTCCAGGCCATAGCCGAGTCGGGCCGACCCGTCTTGCCCTCCGTACCTGTAACTGTGCGCGATACGGATTCTCCCGTACCAACTGGAATGTACCCCAACATGTCCAGTGAGCAGCTCTTCGAACTGGTCGCGTCCTTGTTAGATATCCACAACTTTTGCAAGTCGTTCAACATTACGGAAGACACTCGAGCGCGCACATCGGAAACAGGTACAGTATCCCTCTCTGTTTCACCACGCTACTTGTTAGGTCTCTGACCCTCTAACTTTTTGCTCTAGCCGTCACAAATCCTTCAAAGATGAATGAGCCCGTTCTGCTTAAACAAGAGATTCATAGCTTCTCTTGCGCTCTGCGGATACTTTTTCGAATGTATGACGACTCTTCTAGAAAGGACGCATGCTCCACATCGGAAGAAATGCTCTTAAGGTTGGTGCGCGGTTCTACTTGGAATGTTTTGTCGATTTCTTCCTTTAAGTTCGATTGGTTGTGTTCGCAGTCTTAACCGTGACGCGATTGGATACGCTTGTAGCCTGCCGTCCGAGCTGTACAGAGGTGCCTGGAAGTCAGTGTTAATACTGATCCTTCTTAAAATCATACGGTTGGATGACGAACGGGTAAGCATGTCACACGTGGATCTTCTGGAATTTCAAGACTCCCTAGTGAATACCATACTGTACTAAGTACGCACTCCTTATAATGCTGTTTGTTGCATGTTGCAGTTCCGTCGGCATGCCGCTGTCCTGTACCACAACGTTTGCCTATTACTAACCATCACGCAACAAACGGAAGTCAAGAACTTGATGAGATGGTTCTTTGCTAGATGCGGTGAGACATTCCAGATAATTTCTCCACAGCATGCCTAGAGCTGCTTTCCACCTTATATGTACATCCGTCTTTTGTTCTTCGGTTTTAACTTATTTTCCCCCGTGCTGGATTGTGATACAGCGGAGAGCTTTTCGTTGTTTACAAGCGTTTTTATACATGAACTGTGTTAGCACTTATCGTTTGGAAAATGAAAACGAACGTGGGCATGTCTGCTAGTGCTTCCAGCCTCGTTCTTCTGTTTCGTAAACGTCTTTCTTGATGTAAGACTGTTTTCTAAGCCTCACAGTGGGAATTTCACAGCCAGCGCGAGTAGGCCTGTCCTTTTGCGGTATCTGGGGGTAATACGCTACTACCTCTTTTGACGCCTCGCCGCGTTTCTAATCATCGCTATTGCCGGTAAATTCCGTGGGTTGCAAAAAGCAGAAAGAGCGTGGAAGTGATTCAGCACGATAAAAGAAAACCCGCGGACGGTTCCGACCCATAGCCGAGATTAGTCTGTTTCATTCCCATACCGGTCATGGTGGAGTTCTTTGCAAGAGCCTGCTTCCAAGAGTCTGCTCGAGCCCCACCCTACGGCTGTGGCTGCAAACACTCCTGTTTTGCGGCTTCGTGGAAATTCCAGTAATTACCCAACACGCCACCCTGCTGTTTTCAGGAAATGATTTCTAGGGTCTGACTAAAGTTTCCTACAGGCTATCTTTACTGGATGAATGCTGACTACCGAGAAGGATTCAAAAGACTGCTGGCTCGGCTATTTCCCCGATGCAGCTTCAACTAAAACGAGTGGCTCCTCTAGCACCATCGGCAACCGGATGGCGCCGTGGGCATCAAGAATAAGAACGTGTCACTTTGGGAATAAAAATAGCGATGCAAAATTCCAAGAAATAAAATTATCAAAACTCTAAACGGTAAGATTCAAGTTTGAAGGCGAGTACGACCTATACCTAGTTCGTCTTTTTTTTGAGTTTCTCTCCTGAGATATGTCCAATATTTTCAGCGGGTATCTTTTCTTTCAGTCGATTGAATTCTTTGTACTGCGCATCTGTGCCGAACAGACGATCCCACCACACGAACGTTGACGCGTAGTTCCCGGTGAAGTTCTGGTGATGAAAATCGTGATAACGTGCACCTGGAAAAAAAGACTTCCACGACTGACAGAGCGTTCGGAGAAACACTGCGTAGCAGTTTACGTTGTTTATAATTAGGAGCTGAAAATATTTCCGATATTTCTCGAATTGAAAAAAAGGAACTAGTCTCACCTGCGTATCCCGGGATTAGATGGAATGGATTAACCCACGGAATATCATATCCACTGTGAACATCAATGGTTTCTAACAGACGCATCAGCACCCACAGCCACAACAAAACGACATGGGTACAAAAAGTCATAATCCCGATGAAGAAACCCATCCCGAGGATTAAAGTCTCTGCGGGATGGGCGTATTCAGCCACCATCCCAAAAGGCGCCTAGAAAAACATATCACTCATATTCATTTGCAGATTCGTTAGTCGAACGCATTTATCGAGAACATATCAACAGAAGGCAACGTACTTGATAATTATGATGAATTTTGTGAATGTATTTGTAGATTCTCTTGTCGTGAAGAGCCCGATGGAGGAAGTAGTGCCAGGTGTCTTCGATGAAAGCGCAGCCTATTATCTGGCCGGCCAGCACGTACCACCGAGGCATAGAGTCCCAGTCGTACGGTATGTTGAAGAACTCCGTGAAGTGGTATGTCCCAAATATGAGGGGAAACTGCAAAAGGAAATCCATCTTGTTATACAGTATAGCAAACATGGCTTTCTATGTTAAGAGTACCTGGATGATGAAGTGGCTGAACATGAGCTTCTTGAAGCATTTCCACTGTTTCTCAAACGTCTCTGGTTTCTGCGGTTGGATCTTGAAGCGTTTCATGAAGGGGATAAACTGGAAGAGGAAGGCCGGCAAACAGGCTCCAAAGTACACTATCTGCAAGAGAAACGTACAATAATCATATGCATGAGAGCGAGTGAAGCCGTATAATTACAGTATTAGGGAAGCAGCGCTACCTCATGAACGAGTAAAGATCCGAATGTGGCGATTTGAAACTTGCTGTAGCGGCTCAGCATATAGTTCCAGGTGTCCCTATACGGGCTTTGAAAGGGATTCTCAGGTAGATAGCTGGAGAAGAACTCGAAGATGTCCGAAGAGTAAGGCATTGATGTGTTGTTTGCCATGATGTCCATCTTCCTGTATCCGCGGTTTGCCCAGATTAGGTCGTCGGCGAGTAGCAGTCCGGTGGTTCACTCCAGCACTTCCTGTCCTATCCGTATCGATGACGAACCAGAGGTACAGGAGTACTAGAAGGACTGAAACACAGAACGAAAAGGACATATGCTAAGAACGGCTAGTTCAGCCTAGTTGGCCGGAAACGAACAGCTGATCGACAAAACGGAGTTTGACCCTCATGGGCGGGTCTACCATCCAACTTACCATCGGCAGACCCCACCGAGGTTGGTTCCTAGTCAAACTTTTGCTCGAAGTCCAGATTAAATCTGGGTGTCCAAAACACCAGAACATTCCGGAAAGCACGATGGTATTATCTTAATTTTGTAAAAGAAAAGCATCCTCGGATCCAGAGGTTAAAGTCACGAATAAAGCGAAAGGCAGATTAAGAAGCGGAAGCCGTGTTCTTGAACCGCACCGACCCGAAGTATCACCACGGTAGAACCATCAAGTTGGTAAATAAAGGTAAACAAATAACTGAAATAAGGACAGTCGCTGCAGCAATCCGAAGTTCTCACTTCTGGTCAATTCTCAGCTGCTTCCAGTTTATCTTTCTCTGACGCCGCTCTGTCAGCGTCGGACAATGTCATAGGGATGAGCAGGAGAAGGAACCCGGGATGTTCATAACGCAGTACTGTCGAGCTATATTGAAGATGTCTACCTTACCAATTGTGGTGGTTCTCGGCGCTACCGGAACAGGAAAATCCAAACTTTCCATCGCTCTTGCGAAGCGCTTTGAAGGAGAAGTCATCAACGCTGATTCCATGCAGGTGAGGGAGCATATATAACTGATGTTGAACTTGGACAAACAAGTGGATCGGTTTGCGGTATAACTGTTATTACAGCGCATATATGACTGATGATGTGAGTTTCCAGATCACATATACTGTAACTTGCGGTTGTTTCTTCATACGTAGGTTTACCGTGGTCTGGACATAGTCACGAACAAAATCACGGATGCAGAAAGAGCGGAATGTCCTCATCATTTACTGGGATTCTTGGACCCATTAAGAATGTTTCACGTCTTCGATTTCCAAGAACAATGTTTGTCAATTGTAAGTTAACAGTCGGTCAGTATGGGTTCGTCTTTCCATAGAGCCGGAAGTGCTATGCCGTATGGCGATGCAAAAGAGCTTTATTGTTTCAGGTGGAGCGATTAGCTGAGCAGAAAAAGCTTCCCGTCATAGTTGGAGGAACGCATTACTACATCGAGAGTGTAATATGGAATGTTCTTCTGGCGAATAACCGGGAGGTAGGGAGGGCGTACGACGGTACGACAAAGCCAAAAACCTACCGAATTGACCGATTTGTTTGGGTCTTAGGACAGCGAACAAGAAAAAGTCGAAACGTCGTCAGGTTCTGATGATCTTATTGGAGAATTCCCTCGCGAACACCTTCTGGATCCTCTCACCCATCTCACTTACGTTCCAACCCTGGAACTCCACGGTCTGTTGAAGTCCGTAGACCCGGAGACCGCCGATACTCTACACCCTAACGAAAGGAGGAAAATTTTAAGGTACCCAACTCTTAAGTTGAACAGGAAGCACTAGGCGTATGTTCCGGGCTAATTGGTTAGCTTTGTTCAGAACAGAAGCCTTCAAGTCTTTGCCTCTCACAAGAAACGACATTCGGAGCTGATAGCTGCCCAGAAGGCCGAAGCTGGTGGAAGCTCTTTGGGAGGTCCACTACGATTCCCAAACGCGGTCTTGCTCTGGCTTCAGTGCGATGAAGACGGTAAGTGTCGGCGAGAAATGTCTGACTTGATTCCTGTCCTGGAGCTACATGGAGGCTTGCTCCTTTTCAGTCCTGGACGAGAGAATCAACAACCGAGTAGACCAGATGGTCGAGGCAGGCTTAGTTGATGAGTGCCGGAACTTCCACAAGTCCGTTGCGAGCCACAAGAGGTTGGTACACTGCACAGTAGTTCAATGCAGGTTGTTCTTGGTAACGGATCTTGAGTTGTCCGGCTGTCGTAGTACTAATGTCTCGTTCTTTGATCGTAGCGAACTCGATTACACCAAAGGTATCTTCCAGTCCATCGGTCTGAAGGAACTACATGACTTTTTGATGCTTTCTCCGGAAGACCAGGAAAGCGAACAAGGCCAGAAGTATTTGGAAGAAGGTCTACAAAACGTGAAAGCGCGAACGCGGAAGTATGCCAAGAAGCAAATACAGTGGATACGGAATCGTCTTCTCAAGCGTAAGTTAGACGCGCAGTAAGCAGAACTTTTGAAAGGAAAAATAGTGATAATGTTTCATTGTAGGATCTGACCGGCAGCTTCCTCATGTGTTTGGTCTGGACGCTACCGACCTCTCCCGATGGCCGGAAGTAGAAAGCAAGGCATTCGAGATAGTCGACACTATACTCTCCGCCAAGAAACCTTCCGTGGAACCGCTCCCTCAAGAGTTCCGGGCAGAGGATGTCCGAAGTACAAACGTTTGCAAAGTCTGTGAACGAGTGTTTGTCAGCGGTAACCAATGGAAAGGTACGTACCTCGTAGGAGTTTGTGCGAAAGCCGCATTCCCATTGCGTCTCACGAGTGAACTTGTCCAGGCATTTTTGTAACCATGACCGTTTTCACAGAGCACCTTTCGTCGAGGTTTCACAAGAAACGGATGAACAAGCAGCGGAAAAAACTGCATGCACTGGAAGTGCGGCGTGAACGACCAACGGCCCTTCAGACTGTTCCGGAACCATCGTAATGAATACTACTGCATGAGCTGTTGAGTTTCTGTTTTGTATTTCCGTAGTTTTAGGTCGTGTCTTCGGTCGCTTCTTCGAACGGGATAATCTGCGCTATTTTATAACTAGAGTTTGGAAAAAGTTTCAACACGAGTTGATTGTCAGTCAACACAAGTGACGTTTTCACACGCTACGGAAGGCTGCGTATTTTGCCTAGAGCGTTTTCATCGTTTCGCGAGCCACGTGGTTATCGTGAAAATCTTCGCGATAACACGTGGGACGCTCAAGTCGTACAGGCTGCGTAGCTCTCGCTGTCTCGCACAGTATGAGTCAGAAGGCGCAGGAATTTTGCCGGGGATATCGGGTAAACTGGAATTAATTTTTCCAGACTCTATGTATATAACTCAGTTTGTCGATAATCAAGTTGCCAATTAACCGAAATGGTGGACTTATAAAAAGACGACCAGATGATCAGAAAGAAGATCAAACTATAAGCCTAAACTACCTATCCACATGATCAGAGACTACTGCGTCGTCTTTCAAAAGTGCAAGAATTTCGTCGAGGTAACCCACCTCTTCCTGGTATTCTTCCGCGCATTCAATCTCCCTGCGTCTCGATCTCAAAAAGGCAACCAAAGCGTGCTGGTTTTCTGCTTCCCGTACCAAATCAGGGTTTCCTCTCAGCAGGGTCGCCAAAGCTTCCATTAGATGTTCATGGTATTGTCCATGCTCCGTACGACGTAGAAGTGCGATCAAGTGCTGTGTCACACCCATATCGCCCAACTGTTTCCGGAACGCTTCGTTATCCCCACATATTCTGCTCAACAGGAAGGCTGCTTTCGTCTGGAACCTCGAGTCTTTGGTATCCATCATCGAACGAAGAAGGACAGAGAAGCCATCCATTTCACTGAACGCTTGCTGACCAACTTCGTTCGAACGGAGGAAAGAAGACAGCGCGGACAAGGCTTTCACCCGAACAGAGACATCGCTGTCCTTATCCATCGTATTGAGAACTGCTTCAATGAGTCCAAAATCTGAAACGGCCTTCTGGCAACAGGGGTTGTTCTGCATGATTTGCGCTAGTACTTCGCAGGATAACGAGCGAAATTCTGGTCGTGAATCTGTCAGGTACTTCTTGACTGAATGCAGGCCTCCAATCTTGCAAAAGTCGTTTGCGTAGTCGATGTTCTCAGTGTAGAGGAGGAGACCGTCGAACGCTGCTTGCTGGTTTTCTTCCGTACAGTCCTCGTCGGTCAGTATTTGAAGACAAGCTTTCATTTCTTGTACAGGATCGACAGACTGGAATGTGGATGCTAGGGCTTGTTGGAGCCATGCTCGGCGCTCCGGATCCATAGTCGACTGACTCGACTCCGCATGACTATTCGGATTTTGTGCTGTGATGGCGAGGTTCAGAAGGTCCCTCGGATTCTGCTGTCCGCGTCGCGACTCCATAGTTTCCCCAGTGAAAGTCCGAAATGGTCCTGTACTGCAAATAGATCACCAGGTCAAGGGAAGATAGTCCCTTCTCAAACAGCCATTAACTTACCTGGATCACCGTCTCCCCACCGTGCAGTACTTCTGTTGATCAGTTCTCGGTATCCAGTGTGTACCCGCAGATCCAGCGAAGATGTAAACGGGAGAATCTCCGATAAACAAGAACGCAACAGTGTACTGTACGAGTAGCTTAAACGCGGGCGATCCAACCGGAAGTACTCTAGAATCTAGATTCTGATTTCTGGAAAGATCAAGAATCAAGACGATTTGGCCGGGTTTGCATCCCGATTGCACCAACTGGTAGTCTGGTGGTACCCGGCTAAAGCCCTTCAGTTAACAAAATAACCCTCAGTCCAGTCATCCGTTGCACTCGGCACAGACTTCACAAGTTAGCTTAACAAGTTTGTGCCATTAACCCGTAGGAGAACTTTCACGTGGTGCCGCCTACAAAGCTCTGTTCTAATTTTCTGGTTCGCATTGGCAAGTGGATCTGTCATCTGTTCTTCGCGGATTTCGTAGAGAATTTGAACTCTGTCTTTGTCTCGATATACATCTTCAGGATTAGTGTGATATTTTGACAATGATCGACTCCGTAGATGCCAGCTTTTCTCATGAGTGGTGTCGGTACGGTTTTGATATACTTGACGTTTTATTCACGATTCAGACGCGATCGAGGCGTCTAGAACCTCGCACCCGCGAACGAGACTTGTTTCCCCCTCGTTACCGCTTATATCACGAACAATTTCCATCTCACAAACCATTTTTTCCAGGAACGCACAAGTTCAGGACAATGAAATTTGACAATTAAATTAGCTACATTTGATACTCGCGCGCATTTTAAGGCTACCGATCAATTGCCATCGCCTGAGTGAAGTTTCTTGCAAGAAGTGCATGTCTTTCCAGTGGACGAGGTCGAACCGCGTTGGCCGACCTGTGAGGAACCTGTGCATCCATCTCTTGATCGTGGGGAGCTCGAGCTCCAGATACGGAAGAGGCCTTAGCTTCCATTTCGTCTCGCTGCAGAACTTCTTTGCAAATAACGATGAATGATATAAGCAGTGTGAAGGTCTGTGAAGCATAGAAGATATATGCTTCCAATAACGCACTCGAGATTATACGGTAATTGGCGGATATCAATAGCCCGTGTTTGCCTGAACATCGATCTTTCTGCGTTGAGACTACTGGATTTCCCTGTTCTCTTCGGCGTTTCGACGTGGCGAACTTGACATCGGACTGCTTACCGTGAATATGAAGTGCCGAGTGAAGTGAAGTATCTCTGCTCCGCTAAACATAATCAGCTGGTCCTTACTAACCTGGATGAATGTTTGTAAAATCGAGTGGAAAGCGCGACCCTATAACAAGTCATACCGTGAACGTTAGGCATAAAATATTCAGGAGCAACAGTCCCGTGCTTATGAAACCAAACCTGGGAACTGTTTAGCGATCCTATGACTTCTGCTTTCTCGATTAGCTGGTGAAGGCTTCCATTAACCCTCAAAGACTGAAAAGGATAGTCCGATAAGACGTTGACTGATATTCGGAAGGCCGGCAAACGAGGCGTATAGTGCAGCCGGTGCAGGACCTAAGTGCTAAGTAGCGTCTTCGACACCGACAGCGCCACTTGCGACACCGAACTTCTACGTTTTAATTGTTGGCCGGCTTCCCATCACATTTATGAAATGTATTGTAGACTTGGTAATGTCGGTCGAAGTACCTGTTCATTCGCTCGGACCAGTGGCCACAGGAATAGTGTGCAGTGAATCAGGAAGATAATGGTGGTGACGTAGTAATAAGCTTTGACCAGCATTATCCCGTTGTCGAATCCTTCCACGATCGAAGCAATGACACCGCACATGGTCAGCAAGTCCAGTCCGTACAGGAAGAATAAAATGGCGCCGAAATGCTCATTCATGTACTCGCACACGTGGCACAAATTGAGATACCTCTGCTTCAAGATTACCACTCTTTCGGTTGGATCTGGGTAAAATATTTCTGCTATAATCTTTTGGGTTCTAGAGAAGTACAGGTCGTGCAGCGCGTCCCTTGGTTCTATTACTAAGGTCTTCGTTTCATCCTTCAGTGCATGGTTCAGATTCTTACAGCAGTCAGCCAAAATCTGTCCCGTTATGTAGATGCAAATGGCCATTTGCTGTGAGAGATAGAACGGAAGTGTGCTAAACACAGAAAAATAGTTTCAGGAAAGTTAACTAACTTGCGAAATTAATAAAGTCACCTGCATACGGTCCAGAACGTGTCGTACTGCCAGACAAGCATGTAAAGCGGAAGCGGATCCAAAACGCCGGTGTCGTAGAGACCTCTGTTCGTCATTAGCCCGTACTGCAGGTCGTTTAGAGTCTCAAAAGTAACGACCATGAACAATGTTAACACAGCTCCTCCAAATGAGATAACTTTCCAGACACGAACTGTTTTAGAGACCTTGGACGTGACTACCGGAAACGTTTCGAGCAAGACCCCATCGATGAGTCGGAGGAACTCGGTCCACTGCTTCCGTTTGAACAGGAGAATGGTCAGAATGATGACACCCCGGAAGTTGTAAGTGGCGAACGGAATTTGCGTCAACGCCTGAAGATAAAAATTTAGTAAGAATACGGCAGAAGCGATAGAATCAAAAAGTTAACAACTGCCAGTTGATATACAGGGCGCTCGCACCAACTTGCTACCACCTGTTTCTTCCACGAGGGAAAAATCAGATTTCTTCTTTTCCGCCTGCTCTTTCACATTATCCATACAACTTTTCAAGCTGTGTCGGTTGACCTACGAGCCGTTTTATGATATTGAACAACAGCTTGAAGAATTTGACTAGTGTAACTTCCGGTGGGGAAGGCCTTTCGTAACGACCAAAACTGTTGTCCACAGGACCCCGTGTCAGAGTTTCGATCCGACATCTGCTATCAACAGGCAAACAACTGTCTTCGTTGTACGTCAGAAATTGAAAAGATCCACAGGAACATAAAGACGACTCAGCAAATGAATTTCAAACAGCAAATTCGACCGTTTTGCCGGGTAACCTTGCTCTATGAAAAAAGTTCCCGCTTTTGACCCGATCGGCAGATTTATGATTCTGACCACTTTTGTAGTAACCCAGCTCGGGATCAAACTGTTCTAAATCGCACTGCCGCATGACTCGAACGGAAAACTGAAAAACTGGTTTTTGGAAACGACCCCAAAAACTGCGAAAGTTGATACTTTTGGCTTCTCTCCTCCTCCAGCTTAATGTCGGTTACGACTCCTCCTGATTTCTGGTCGGTAATTTTTCACGAGGTTGCAGACAGGATGTCGGACCATGAAAAAATAGTTTGAAAGTTGAGTAATGATCCAAGTCGAAAAAGCCGTGCTTTCGTGGGCGGTGGCTAGTTGGTGCGAGCGCCTTGTACCTGCATGATGGGATTCAGGTGAATGTTCTTGTCGGGACTGAGCAATGTGCCCACTGCGATGCCTGCATTGAACCCGAAGGAAATCCAGCCTCCGATAACCAGCAAGATCGCAAATACGAAAGCCAGACGTGAAGCGGCCATTGTCCATCTTGGATTAAGACAAGGTAAAGTGAAGGGAAAGTACCCGAGACATTGCAAGAGAAAACACTGGAAGCCGGCAGACTGCGCAAAGGTCATCGGGTGCGATGCGGCGAACCGGACTGCCGGTCTGGAGGTTTTATGAAAAGCCGGGTCTTCCGGCTTCACGAACTCGCCCATTTTAGAAGCGAAACTTCAAGACTTTCTCTCGTTCTAATACTAATCTCTCGTACTAACTAAAGACGGAGGAAGAGATTGTTGAAACTCGACCAGAAATTCTGGCGGACATTTTATACTTGTACAAACAGACGCGTATGGATCGACGCTGTGTGGGAGCCCATGGACAGCAGCCGGAAGAGGATCGGTTACTAATTATATATGAGGATCTTTTGTGAAGCAGATTATCGAGTAATATGGGAAGAAGATGGTTGACGTAAGTGTTGGTGGATACAAAAACCCTGAAGGAGACGAGTTAAGTTCGATCCGTCCGCCTTGTCGAAGAGCCAAACCCACATCGATTTCCCGTGAAGCTGGAAGTCTTTTGGTCAGAATTTGTACTTTGAAAACTCTCGAGTGATAAGCAGGAAGGACAGCAGAAGCGTCAGTGTCTGTAACATCAAAGAGGTTCGACTAAGGTAGTACACAATTGATCCAACTGGGCGATCACAACAGCTTCCCGGTACGTACCGTAACGACGAACCCTCTAGTGATACTCACAGGCCCGCCGGCGACAATCAGCAGAACCTAAAAGTTCAGTCAATCAACAATGCTCCTTCAAGAAGCAGATTGATGTCAGGTAATGCGTTGCTCTGGTACCTGATCCTTGCTACCGATCAGGAAAGTCAGCAACAGCGATTTCGTTTCTTCTTGCTGTAATCAAAAATAAATTATAATCACAGTGGAAACAGTAGACGAGTCTCTGCCGTGGAAAACCTGCTAAGGTTACTGTTACCTCATTCTCAGCCTCGAGTTGACGATATGGAGCTCGCAGCTCGATTTCGAACATGAGCTGCGCGACCAGGCCGCCCGTTTTCGTGCTCTACAAAGCGAGAAAGATACGGTAGTTTATATATAATTTATACACTCGAAGAAATAACACGAACAAGTTGAGAAGTACTTGTGCATAGGCAGAAACCATCGGCCACGCGTAGATCGTAGTGTACGCCATAAATATGACAATACTGATAATGTCGAAGACGTTAGTAACAACTACTTTCCCTCCGTCGTTTCCAACCAGACAAGCCGTGAAGCCGAAAGCGACCAACAGATCCAAGATGACAATCAGGAACAGAATATTCCCGAAAGTGTCATTCAACTCCTCGCAATGCAGAAACAATCTCATATAACGCTGTTTAATCTTTCTGCAGGTGGCGAGTATCGAGTGGCCATGTTTGCTTTTGAAGGCGTACTGAAGTTCGGGCAGACTAGTGGCGGAAAACACTTCGTCCACTTGGTTTGCCACGCGGTTCAGCCCCACTTCGGCAGGCAAGGAAGTGTTCACAGCACGACAATATTCCTTCAGAATCTTGGCGTGCAGAAGCAAGCAGACAAGGATCTGTTGAGACAGGATGAAAGGTAAGCTGCCACAGAATCCCCAGAAGATGTAGTATCAGTAAACCTCCATTGGGAGAGGAAGTGGTTTCAGTACCTAAAATGAAAATCTTTCAGTCGTAGCCGAATGATGTCATCACGAAAATTTCGATCACCGCCTTCTTTGGCAATTATGCCTGGTCGGACGACAAACGCCAGACCTCGTTGGCCTTGTCTTCCAAGGAAGATTTATGGTGATAGTAGCTAAAGGCGTAATTATAGGGTTTGGGAAGAAAGTTGAGGCGAAACGACAAGAGCTAAAAGTGGTCACTTGTCATACCAGTTGTGATCGGTGACAAGTTGGACCTCCTCATGCAGCGATTCCACTTCATCACGGAGAACCATTACGGAGGTCCGTAATGGTTCTCCGTGATTGGCTATGATGGACTGGTCACGGAAACGGTGACTCATTTGGGAGCTCGGTAGATGAGCGCAGCAAGATCGTTTTCCAAGTGGCGCACGTGCTTGGTGTTATTGCCTGAAAGTATGCGCCACTTGAATAAGCGATCTTGTCTGGTTTTTGCCAAAGTCCGAATCGTTGTACCAGCATACTGTACATTGTCACTGAATGCTGCTTGGTTGTTCAGGACCGTATACGACCTTCCATCAAGAACTTCCCACGTGACTGACAGTATCAGGAGCGCCACAGTTAGAGCAACCGAGAAGAGGCGGAAGTTGCACACAGACGACTTGTACCGGTATCCTTGGTACAAGTTCGCGCTGATCAGTTCTTTGGCGGACTGAGCTAGTCTCCTCCATTGTTTCTCCCTGAAGAAGAAGATGGAGATCACCAGGACCGCACGAAGATTTATGCTGGCATAGGGTGTGAGACAGAGAGACTGGATGATCGAGTTGACCTTCCAGGACGAATCGGGCGTAGCGATGGCCCACGCTGCGACAAGAGCTTTGAGCAGAACCGACAACCAGCCTCCAATGATCAGCAGAAGCCCGAAGAGACGCTGCAACTTCGTGATCAGAGAAAGAGAGGGCGGTTTCCGTCGGCAAACCCGCAGATTTCCAAGAGGCCTTCCTGAATTCGAAATGGCATATCGGCTCCTGCAAAACAGAAGTACCGGGCTCGAACAAATTATGGTGCTTTGTCAAAGAAATACGTAACTTCGATGCCCAGTAACGTTTGCTAACCAACTGTTTTCATTAGGGTCTCCATGTCTTCATTGCGGAAGACGATATCCGTACAACGCCACACTTGGTAACATGACCTGAAAACACACCTGGCTCCCTGTTTACCCAAACGTCCCATCATATCAATAGTTTGACGAGTAATATCCTTCCAAGCACGACTTGATCACGCCGGTAAAGGTTATACCACATCCAGCTCAGGTGGCCCACGTCGGGTCCCCACTCAGCACGTTCTGGCAAGGGCTAAATCAGTGAAAAATCAGGAGAAGCACTTTGCGATCGGTTTTGTTTCTGTCTCAGGTCCCTGTGTCTTACCTACACTATACAGACGACCTACTGATAGGGTACACTACCCACCAACTTTGTTCTTCCTGGTATTTTTCCAGCCCAGTATGCAGACGACGATAACACACAGCAAGCATTTGAATTTTGGAACGAAGGAAATCATACCTACAAAGCGGGAGAAACCCAATCCGCGTGCCTTCTAAAAAGTAGCATGAACGATCAAACGAATCTTTTGAACACTGAAACTCTAAAACTTCCTCATGCCAATTTGTTCGCTCTTAATTACGTAGAGTCTTTAACGGGAGGTGTCGACCGTAGTCTTCGTTGGCTGCTGAGCTGAGATGGGCTTCACACCTGTGATTGCTCCTAGTCCTTCGTGGGATTGCAGCGGCATGTTGCTCTTCATCGGATCCAACAGGTTCTTGTTACCTTTGAGTGTCTTTCCTCGAAAATCCTCAGTGACTTTCGACGAAGCCAAATTCGACTTGCTATTTCCACTGCTTCCCTTCTTCGCGCCCTCACCTTCATCGATTATGTTCCCATTCCTATGCGAAACGTTATCCTCCTCGTCCTCTTTCTTGTTGAAGAACCCGCTGTGGCTTTTCTTCAGACCACTCTCCAGGACGTTCAATGTGGCTTGATAGGCTGCCAAGGTAGCGAAGGACTCTCGCGGTGTGTTGATCAGGTCCCTCACTCGCTTAACTTTGTTCTTGTCTTCGAACATCAGCCAGATGCCCGCAGCCAAGAGTAGAATCTCAAAGACACCCAGAAAGACTCCGAAGAATATGTCATAATCGTAATTGTAGTATTTTTGCATGAATCCGTGACTGTCTTGGTACCACCCAATGCGAGACCCGACACCACCATGGACGGCTGAAGCGATACCAAGGCCGATACCAATGATGAAGGTCACGAAGTAGGCGATTCGAAAAATCCGCTTGGTTCTTTGGCTTGGCGTGTAGATGACGTAGAAGATCAGCGACGAGAGGGTACCAATCAATCCATGAAAGACTACCCAGGATGCTAGAGCTATGGTCGTAGGCGTGCAATCTGCAAAACCAAGCAGAGAATCGACTCTAGTCTAAAATACATTTCAGCTGAACACATTTCCGTTTAAGAAACCGAGAGCTTACTGGCCATAATCGCCGCGATCAGGACGGGAAGGCCCACTACGATTTCCGACAGCCCCAAGAACAGGATCATTTTGAGGGGAAGTCAGCTGAACGTCCGGGAAGAAAATCTGGAAGTTATAAAGTCGACAATAATTCATATTTTATATTGCAAGCTGGAGAGAGTTGGATCTCATACGTGTACGTTAACAGCGCAGTTGCTCACCTGATGCTCAAGAGATCGTTGGAGCTGGGTTCTGCTAATTCTTGCAACACCTTGACACTTTACCTACAAAGCATTTTATTCGCAGTAAGCAGTAAAAGGCGAGAAAATAAATTTTGGTGATAAAAACAAGCTTTCCTTACGAATGTCGGTCGCGACTTGGAAGCTGTATGTAGCACGCTTTCTTGCCGCCCGCAGGCTGTTTTCTTTTGTCCCTTTTGGATTTCGGTAGTGCTTTGCGCATATACAACAAAGCTTTGCCTCGACGAGCACAGCCCACGACTTCAAAGACAACATCAACTCCTACAGGAAACAGAAGCAGGAGTGCAAGCTGCGATGGCCACTGGTCATTGACTCATTGCTGGACTCCACTGCAGCGCAGACCACCAACAGAAAGACTGCTGGCTCGCTAGAAGTTAATCTGTTCAAACAATCAAGCGAACGTTTATCCAACTTCTAAATCAATACGACAGCAATCAAGCCACGTGCAAGAATGTTACGTCATTCCGAAAATCCGAAATGCTCAGCGATGTCGCTGTATATTGCTCCCCATGAGGCCATGACCTGAACTGCTAAATCTTTCTGTATACAGGACATGTTTCAAAGCTAATGGGAATGGATGTAGACAGCGGCTCGAGCGGAACGCAGCTTTGCGAACCAGGGGACGTCATTATAGTCAGACGGACCAAGGACAAGGACACGCTGCATCTCCACTACGCTCTGTATGTTGGCTCCTTCGACGGCAGAGAAGTCGTAATCAACTTGGAGAGTGGGAAGCGAGACTGCTGTTGTTACTGTGCAGACTGCGAAGAGTTGTCCGACGGTGGGAAGTATGTCTGCCGCGTGAAAGAACTCTATGTGGTCCTCCGAAGCAACGATTCTGCTAAGCTGAGCTCGACGATCTCATCCAAGTCAACCACGGTGCCGATCTGTTCTTTGAAGACGTACCTTTTGAACTGTGCTCTGAAGAAAGATTGTACTGTGTCTGAACCTAACAAAGCAGAAAGCCCCTGTAAACAATTCGTGCTGGATTTTCTGGACGAATGCGGTCTAACGCTGAATCCAACGGAACCACTTGAGAAAGACTCAAAGACCGTGGAAAGGGAACCTGTAGTGCTCGATGACGAGGAAGGGGCACTTGCTGGTGCTGGTTTCAGCACTCAGGTGAGTGAAAATTTACTTCGGATATAAGCCGAGAGTGACGTGTCACGGAAGCCGCCGTCACGGTACTCTTAAAGCTGTTAATATTTACGAAATTGCCGTCCGGTCTATATGTGTTAGCGAACGCTTTGGCATGATTGCAGGTGGAACGAGTATTCAGGCTCTTGTACTTGATGTTCCCGGTGGTAACGGTGCTCGGAGGAATGGTCTTCCGTGTATTGAAGCTTGTTGCGAAAGCAAAACGTTAACACTCGACTACGACCTCGGCGACCTCGTTCATTCTGAAACGGGAGTCTTTTGATCATATTATTGCCCGGTTTGATACAGTATTTATTTTAGACTATATCGCACTTTATCTTCGTCCCAGTTTTTATTTGTCTCTGTCGTGCACGGTGAGGTGCTCTTTGAGCTTTGTCCAAGAGGAGAATGTCTCCGAACAAGTCCTACACTGTAAAGAAGAATGCCAGTCTGTAGGCTCATTACCAATAATCTCTTGAGGATCGATTTTCCTTCCACTTTCTAAAATTTCTATGGCTTTCTGGGGAGGAAGAAAAAACCCGGTAGTGAATATACTGTAAACTCCTGCTGATCTCATATAATGGCTGTCAAATTCACTGGAGATCACATGCAGATGTAACCGGATGAACGAGGGGAATATGTGGAAACCCATCAGGAGGGAGTTGCTGGTTTTCGGTGCTATCTCCTTCTCCCAGAAAATTTCTCCTTGCTCCATCATATGCCGCAATAGAGGCACATGTTCGCGACCAAGGTCTTCTACCGTGTCGATGGACTCTTTGGGGAGAACGAGATAATGAAATCGGGCCTTCGGGTACCTTCAATCCCATAACATGCTTATGTCAGTCTTTCGGCTCTTTTCGTCAGAATTGCCACTTACTTATCTTTCAAAATAACAACAAGATCGTCAGCATACAACTGAAACCGTGGCTTCAGTGCATCCTTAAGCAATCCCAAACGCCATGAATCAGCGAGCGGATAACTGTGAAGGGTGTGAGAGGCTTGAAGCCTGCGGAGAGAACGTTCACGATTTATTGTAAGAGTTAGTTACGAAAGCTTCATGCGTCAACTTCCCCCATTTGTCCTAGGTCCTCAGTCGATTTCGCGCTATCCGATGTCGATTGTTTTGACATCATCCACCGCGCCAGATATCTTAGAACGTATCTTTGCACTTTCAAGTCGAGCAGCAGTCTACAAAACCGGGAAGATCTCAGCGAAAAGTTTTGCGGATCCAAAAAAAACGACAACAAATCTACTCTAAATTGACATTTGACAGTCATGAAATTACGAAAGCTCATTGCCAATAGCACAGCAAGTTAACGACGTTATCGCAACCTCCCTTTCAAAACACTCACCTTTGAAACGACCGGAAGTACGCATTCTACTTCTATGGCTTTTATCTCTGCCGATCTTCTGATTCTTGTCGGGAAGCAAAGAACATGTTTGCCGCGGGGCTTTCAAGTATGGATGGATGCTGATCGGAACTTTTGCGGTTGGATAGAGCAGTTCAAAACATTTTGAACTGATTCGACGGAACTTATACCGAGTTTGCTGGAGCGGTGAGGAACGGTGAGTGAAGCATTTTATCACTGACTACAGTTCACAGAGAGATGAACTTTGCTTTACCTTTAGTTTAGGTGCACCAAATGTCAGCCGATAACATATAGAATCAGTTGAACCTGAAGGATGCTCAACGTCGGGATAACTTGCGCCTTCGCTCATGGCCGGTCCCTTGGGCGATGTACAGGCACTTCCGGCCCCCGACTAGCGCGTCTGCTCCCAGCTGTTTACGGAAGAAGTACGTGGTATCTAGCATCCAGGTGAGATGTTTCTGCGTTATTGCAGTAATCCATTCGTGCTTGGACGAGCGCGCTTCCCAGCTGATCTTGATTTCCATTTTCGTCGCGCTTAACTGATCTTGTTTACAGTTGTCCTCCTGCAGTGCAAGGTCCCCCTAACACATCATCCATACCAATGTACGTCCCCGTACGATGTGGGAGCAGTAGTGTTCAGGAGGCCGCAGCTTCCAGTATGAATACCCCGAAAGACACGAATGTGAACCCGACAGACCTGCCACCCGTACGAAGAACCCTCTCTGTTGAGGAACCCACAGTCGTCAAGCCACTGACCAGCAGAGAAAAGCTGCGGGCGGCCATTCGCGATTATGGATCAACTGTACTCGTCTTTCACGTTGCCAGCGGATGCACGTTTCTTAGCATGTGGTATCTAATTGTGTCCAGGTGAGGAACTAGTTCGAATCACCCTAAACCCGTTCTAAACCATGACTTCCGGTTCAGGTTTTTCTTTTGGTCGAAGCTACGTGCACGGCCTGCCGCTGCTTATTCTAAGGCTGCGTTTCCTAAGTCAACCCTAGTTCATAACCCGACACGTGATTGATGACGTCACGGCTAAGAACGAACATTGGAAAGATGCTTGAAAAAGACGACCTTGAACAATCAAATTGCACTGTGAGTCACGCGTGCTTGATTGAACCGGGTTAACCGTTAACTAGCTTTTTTATGCTAGTTAAACTTTAACCCAGCACCTACCCCGTTAGTGACGTCATAGTCACCTGTGAAAAAGCTGGTAGTCAACTAGGGTTTTTGACTTACGTAACGCAGCCTAAGACAGTGCACCAGGCCGTGCACGTAGAAAAAGCCGTGGCAGGCGTGCACCGAGTTACTACGTTTCGTTCTCTAGCGGGGTGGACCTTAGCTCGCTCATACGAACGCTTGGTCTGGAAGGACGTTTGAGCAGTCTAGCGGGAGGAGCGACCACGTTCGTGGTGGCATACGCCATCCACAAAGCCACAGCGCCTTTGCGGATCGGCTTCACCTTGACCGCTGCGCCACTGATCGTAAATTATCTCAGGAGGAAAGGCGTTATGAAAGTAAAGGCCAAAGTATAACTTCATATTCCAGGAAAGCTTTTCTGATTCTGTCGCGGTACTCTGTGTGGCTCATACAATTATCTTTCGGATTCCCAATGCATTTTTAAAGGTAAAATATGGCTTTCAATTTACAGATAGACAAGATTTCTGTAAAGGAACCGTGGCCTCTGTTTTTATTGACTCTTAATTTCGCTTTTCAGTTTTTTGTTGGTTTATATGCTTCTGCAATGCTGGAGTTTATGCTGCGCAAGGCGAAGCGGAAATGGATGGATGAAGTAAACGTCAGGGAGCGAATACCGGTCGCGTCGGTAAACAAGCAACGAAGAGAGATATAAGGGTCCTCTGCGAAACTCAGCACTTCATGCAGCGACTAACTTTCAGATTAGGTACAAGTGTCGTAGGTTGATAGTAGATTCTTTTTTTCGAGGCGAACAAGGCTCGGCCATCTTTGTAGTCGCTGCGTTTGGCCCAGGTACCATAGTGCCAGTGATCCGCGAGGAGCCATTGCATCTGGGCTCCTGAAACTTGAGCAGAACATAATGTCGTGTTCCCTTATCTACTTTATGGTGTACGTCCAGCACTTTTAGTGCAGATAGGAATGCCGAAATGTTTGGTACTTCTCGCGAAAGCTCATAACACAACAATAAGGTAGATATAAAGTTCCAGGGATTACAGGAGATAGCAGATCGGAACTTCCGTTGCGCTCGACGTAGCTAACACGCCTTTATCAGCAGCCAATCGTCAAGTACAACAGTAGTTACAGCACTGCTTGTTTCGCCTGCAGGCCCTCGCAGCAACCACATACGCGCAAGGCCATCATGTTACTGCGCTGAAGGCAACTCGCAGCCTCTGATAAGCCTAACGAAGACAGCTGATTTCGGTTTTAACGCTGTGCCTTCTCTTTCCAGGCTTTCATTTTCTACTTTCCATCCTTCGGAGTTCTCCGGTTTTGTTTCTTTCGCAAGAAGCCAGCGCAGAGGAGTGGGGGCCGATGCACCAGCGGAGAGTCTACCAAGTTATGAGAAGGTCCTTTCCCGCTCTGAGAAACTCGATAGTCCATATCCGTCCCATAATCATAAAATGAACTCACTGCGAGTATGCCAGTCGACCCTGCGAACGAGCGCCCAGTTTGGACGAGGTAAGAACTTGCCCGCTTACCGTGTGTTCCTTCCTCATAGCAAAATTGTTCCCTGGTTCCTTGTACATCTGGGTAGGACAGTAGAACCCTGAGTTCTCGTGCTAATTAAATTTACATTACAGGAACCAAACGAGCCCAACATGCCGCAGCCGCCGCTGCACGATCCACGCGTAGTCAGGCACCATCGCTGGTGGAGGGCGAGCCTGATCAGCCCGTAGTTCGCACTGAGGTTCCAGGACCCAAGTCGAAGGCCTTGACAGCCGACCTGGGAACCATACAGGTATGCCACCATACTGCGATTTGAAATTGAAAACCTTTTATTTTGCTTGTGAAACCCGTTGCGGTATTGTTTGGCTATAGCATTGTCATGCGAGGCATTATTTTGTTGTCACAGAGTTGATTCGCGCCGTCAGCTTTGCTCAGTGGGCATGTGCTGAGGGTAGAACTTGAGGAAATTCTGATTACTTAAGAGGGTCGTTCAAGTAGGCATGCGAACAGCCCTAAGCTCGAAGAAACCGTGAAGTGAAAATCGATTGAGCACGCGATAAGTCGGAGACCACAGTGTTGGGATTCAGCACGATTGCTGGGTTTCGAGGCATGCGTTCTATACACGACAAAGGTGGGAAGAAGGCTCAGCTGTGTGCATTCGATCTTTGTTGTGGAAGAGGATGGCGGAAAGCAAGAATAAATTAAAAATAATCGACGACTTGCTTGTGGGCGTAAACCCACACTTTCGGCTCTTGGCACCTTTGCTTTCGTAACTTCGTACCTTATTTGACAGAATTCCCTGGCAGTGACGTTCTTCGCGGACTATGAGAAGAGCGTCGGGAACTACATCGCCGACGTTGATGGAAACGTTATGCTGGACACGTACATGCAAATTTCTTCCATTCCTCTAGGTAGGTCTCTGCAAATCACCAAGCTGAGTCAACTCGGAGGTCCTGTTGCAAGCCAGTAACTAGCCAGGTCTCGAAAAGTTTACTCTATTCAAGACTGTGGTAACATATAGAGTGCGAAAAGCAATGATCAATGTGTCTGCTGGATGACTGGGCGAGACAAAGGAACCCTCTGAGCCTGATGGTAAAGCTAACTGACAAACTTTCCAGGATACAATCATCCGGACTTGCTGGAAGTTACCCAGAGCCGTGAATATCAGGTACTTGACAATATGGAGTCTCTCTTGAGAAAGCTCAGTTGGCACTCTGGATTCTTTACTGCTGAGGACCTGACGCTCGCTAATGAGCTGCCTAACTCCTGGTTTCCTCTTTCAGGCTCTTTCTATCAATCGACCCGCCCTTGGGAACATGCCACCTAAAAGTTTTGTGGACAAGTTGCACGGCGCACTGATGTCGGTAGGTGGACCCAAGTTGACAAACGTAATTACTTTCTGTGAGTACTATAACGTCAGAAGTTTTCTCGTAGGTTGCTCCTAGAGGACTAAAGCATGTGCAGACAATGTAGGTGGGATGTCTGAGTACTTTGACCACAAAACCGAGAACGATATTGTCAGGCGTGCCTAATGCTGGCTCTACTTTTAGGGCGTGTGGATCGTGCTCAAACGAGAACGCCTACAAAGTCATGTTCATCTGGTATAACGTAAGTACCACAAGTTTTTTGGACTGTTCTGTCGATAATCGTTGCCCTATAGGTCTTTTCATCGTCTTTCTTTTCCAGATGAAGAACCGACAAGGCAAAGAATACACCATGGAGGAACTCGACCAATGCTTGGTGAACAAGGGACCTGCGTGTCCCGACCTATCGCTGTTGTCGTTTAAGGGCGGCTTCCATGGAAGAACTCTTGGTACGATACTTCCTCATCGTCCTACGTTTTAGCAGTCTTGCAAATGGTGTCATATCGTATTGGAACTGCAGGATGTTTGGCTACGACCCACACCAAGCACGTCCACAAGCGTGACGTCCCTTCGATGGACTGGCCCATAGCCACCTTTCCCAAGTACAAGTACCCACTTGAGCAAAACATGGACTATAACGCCAAGCAAGATATGCAGTGTCTGCAAGAAGTGGAGAAGCTCTTCGAGGAGTACAAGGCTAAAGGCCGTCCAGTCGCGGGTATTGTCGTCGAGCCCATCCAGGCCGAGGGCGGTGACGTCCATGGGTCGCCCGAGTTCTTCCAACAGCTACAGAGAATCGGCAAAAAGGTGATACCATTCGTATGGGATTTCGGCAAACGGACTTGACCAGATCACTGTCTCAAGCGGCGCACGTTTTCACTGTTACATAGTATTATCTGGTCTTGTGCGCCACTTGGAATAAACTATCTGGTTCAAATGATCTACCGAAGTCCCACATTACGTACGCATAAGCTTCGCTGTCAGAATTGATCTTTAACGTTGATATTTTCATCTGTTTAGAACGGAGCTGCCCTGCTGATCGATGAGGTACAGACGGGTGGAGGATCGACGGGGACAATGTGGGCGCATGAGCAGTTCAAGCTGGACTCCCCTCCGGACATCGTGACATTCAGCAAGAAAATGATGACTGGAGGATATTTCTACGCCGATGAGTTCCATCTAGCCGAGGTTAGTTAATCACATGACTATAATCGTTACCTCCAAAACTAAACACATCTTTACTGATATCTTGTTTCGATTAGCCTTATCGTATCTTCAACACATGGTTGGGCGATCCGACGAAAATCATGCTGCTAGAGAAAGCCCTGGGCGTTATCAAGCGAGATAACTTGCTGGAGGTGGTGAAGGACTCGGCGTCCGTCATGGAGAAAGGCTTCTTGCACTTGCAGGACAAGTTCCCTAAACTGGTCTCTAACTCGCGTGGACGCGGCACATTCCGCGCCTTCGACATGCCGGACATGAAGATGCGTGATAAGTTCCTCGGGGACATGCGCAATGCCGGTGTCCAGATTGGTGGTTCGGGCCCCAACTCGGTACGCTTCCGACCGGCACTCATCTTCCAGCCTCACCACGCCGAAACCCTCATCGATATCACGGCCGACGTTTTGAAATCCAAATTCTAAATTCCATTCTTTTGTTCCTTTGGAGTCCACATGATAGTATTATGCAACTACCGCACTTTTTGGTTGTTCATAGATACAATTTTACAACTAGAAACTTATCTGAGACTATCTTATCAATGTATGAAGAAAGAATAATCCCGTGGGCAAGAACCTTGCTGAGTGTACGGGATACAATACTGGAGACCTCACTCCAGCCTCAACATGCAACTTTACGTCTTCTGCGGGCCTGGTATGTATCGTTGCGTAAGGGATGTCGCAATAAGCGATCATGTACAGTTCCGCCCGCACAATGGGGAAGAGTTGAAGTATCGGTTTACGTGAATATTTCGGTATGCGGGATGATCGAACCAGCTATCATAATTCCTTTAGATCGCATGCCTGTACATGCGACACAAAATTGGTAGTCAATGAAGAACTCAAGTATAGGCACATCGAACATCAAGGTCCTGTGCACATCTTGGGATCACGATAACTGTAACGTTGTTGCGTCATGCCGCTACCGACGACAGGTGGTCGACATAGCGTCGAACCGAACATTCTTTTTATACCATTCTGCTCATTTCCGCATCCTGAGGGCTCATCTGTTGCTTGTTACATCACGATAAACTTGACATTGAAACTATCGAAAATAAAGATGACGAAGTCGTATAAATATCGAAACATGACAGTCCACACTTGACGGACTTCTTCCTGGTACAGCTGTCAGTCAGCTTCTTGCAATATCACCAGAAAACTCCTTATTCAGCCCATCGTTCTACTCAATTTGTCTGACAGTTAACTTTCAGGATTTTGGTACAAGGAACCTCGTGTTTGTGAGATCTCGCGAATATTCTCCGAGTGATTCTTGAGAGTCAAATCATGTTACCGTTTCACAAGTTTGGGTTTTTCGGGTACCCAGCGACCTTTTGCATTGTCTTATCCATATTAGGCCTCACCTACCACGCCCAAGGCGAGTGCATTGCTGGTATAAACGCAGTCAGAGAAAGCATTCTGCTAGTAGCACGTATTTTGATAGCTTTTTGTCTTGCTCTAGCAGCCAGGATTGATTTCGGAACCGGAAACGATGAAGATGCGGCAAGTGACGGTATGCAAATGGTTCCTGAAAAACGACAGGTCAGCAAATTCTTTTGGCATATCTTCTGTACTGCTGTTGTGCCTGCCCCTCCCTTTTCCACACTCGTACATGTTCTTCTTTTTGCAGAACAACATGGTAAAAACCTTCAAGACTAAGTTTCCAACTCCTTTGGCGAAGATTTCCCACTCTGATTTTCTGTTCGGCTTGTTTCAGGGCGAGACGGTACGTAAGAGGAGACAAATACCAACCGGCAAATACTGTAATGCTTCTTCAACTTCGCAAACACGTCACGATACGCGCGGAACATCCCTCCGGGGGTTGGTAAGGCATAGTCACTGGACCGGGGTTTAACTCCACGCGTACAATCACGTGATTCGAGAAGTTCAAGAAGCATTACAATATTTCACTTGGGTTCAAACCATGAATATTGTGTTCACATAAATTTGTGGGTTTCTGGTCGTGGTTCCGCTTGATAATTACGCCAACTGGTCGAATGATGCGTTTCCTAGATGGTAAGGATGTCTTCTCTCCGCAAAGTACATACATTGTTACTCGCAAAACGCGAAGTGTGTTTTCTTATAGGCGTGCCTGGTAAGTAAGAAATGCAATAATGTCGATCTCCCAGCGATTAATGGATTATTTTTACTTCGGCAACGAACAGATTAACATCAAGGTATGAAACAGAACCAAGCCGGCTTCGTTTTTCTGAACCTTCGGAAAATTCCCGCCAATGCAAATAAGACATGCACAGTCTGATACGTTATTGTTTGTGCTTATGTACAGAACTGCCGCCCGGTAAGGTTCCTGGTTCTCCGCTGAATCACCCGCCCATCTTGTTCTAACCCATCCTTTTATTCAAGTTCGAGCGTTCTGCAAAAAGAGGAGGAAAGGTACACGTGATTCAAGGAATGCTATTTCAATAAGCCAGCTGAAAAGACAAACAAAGCCCATGTTTCTGCATTCTGTTAGAATCGGCGAGTGGAAGAGGAAGTGGACCACGTTTCGACGACGGGCGTGGGACTAGCCAACAGCTTGTGGCGGGAATGGCTCTTCACACGTCCAGTCATTCCCGCGTCGAACGACCCAATCTACGACAGATAGAAAAGTTGTCCCGAACATCCACGATCTTTCTATCGAACTGGAAATCTGATCTGAGTAGCACAGACAGTAGATGGCAAGCAGTTTACTTAGGATAAGGCTTTGTGGTACAGTACAGTACCGTCTTTCTCCCCTAGCTTGCAGCTTTTACTTCTTTATAATTTTCCGCATGTCATCCTTTTATGTATCGCACCTGTCCATTCGTTTTTCAAAACAAAATTCTTCTGCGAAGTCGCAAGTTGTGAAGAACCTCTCTTCGATCCTCGGACTCTACAGAGCCCAGTGTCAGAACGACAGAACCTGCAAAACAACCAGCTTCGTTCCGTCAGGAAGTTGAACGAGCATTTACGTCAGAATGGCAGCTCTTCTAAACAGTCGTAACTTACCAGAGTACCTGCAAGTCCTGCAGATGAATACTAAGCTTCAAAGCGTCTTCCCTAGTTGCCGTTTCATGACTCGGGTTGAGAGAAAATCCCTCGCGTCACGCGTGAACTTGGAATGAAAATGGAGCAAATGAAAACTGGCTTAAACTGCATGTTTCGCAGCACATGGGCTCGATTGATTTATCAGTTTGCCTCGCTAGGAAGAAAACTCGCAACCAACCCATGTATAACCGCAAACTCCTGATTGGCTCTATGACAGATGTTTTTACTTTGTGCGAAAATTTAGAAAAATTGATAAACCTCCCTAAATCATCTCGGACAACTGCCATAGAGCTCTGTTGCCCTCTCTTTGTTCTCCCCCAGCAGGTATATGAGCGTGTGGTTCTTGACGAATGGACCCATAATGCTGGGGTATCAATGAGTGGAACGACTACTGTTGAGAATGGGGAATTGCCTTCGACGGGGAGACGGATCCACAGAAGACTATTCTCTCCTTCACGCGAATCCTGCAGATCAAGAGCATCAGAATGACTTAAGACAGCATCATCCTTCCTCCACGTACAGCCATTCCGTAGGATCGTCGGATACTGCGTCTTCAGACTTTCCGGACGATTTGCACCCTGTAAGTGTCAACATATTAGATACGACCTCTGTTCTTCCCGTTATTCCTGGCGTATGAGAAACATGAAAGACTATCTCCTTGGGACAGTGCTCGTCGTTCTTTCAGTGGGAAATGTTGGATGGTTATCGTAGTCTGTGGTTGACAAAAGCCACATAAAGATAGCCTGATTATGTTGCCTCACGCGATTACGTGAACTTCTCTTATATCCGTCGTTGTTTCACCGTTGCAGGATGAAGTAACGAGTCGATTTGCTTCGCTGATGGTGGATCGCCAAATAACGGAGGAAGAACAGATGCAGAAAGCGCAACGTTTCGGCCTGATCCAGCACCTGCCATCCGGTTTGTATGATGGCGGAAAGAAAGACCGAGAGTGAGTAATGAACATCAGCATAAAGTACGCATAAACCTTGAAAGTCTCGTGACTTGCTTATCGTCACTCATGTGTCTTTTCGTATCAGGTGCCCCATTTGTATGGTGGAACTAAATTGTGGTGATCCCGTCAGGTTCTTACCCTGTATGCACGTCTATCACAAGGTATGCATAATATGTCCTGCTCGTCCAAGAAAAGATAATGCTGGATGAGATCGTTTCCTCAAGTGGCGCACGCTTTCAGCCAGAGACACTGAAAGAATCCGCCACCTGGGAGAATAAGCTTGGCGAGTTTGTTAATCCACTTAATCGAGCTTCCCTTTATTTGATAATACGAATTTTTCTTTAGGACTGTATTGATGATTGGCTCCTAAAGCATTCACTGACTTGCCCCAACTGTATGGAGCCAGTAGAATGCGCGTTGATGAATTCTTACGAAGTTGGGAATACTCCTTGGAACTTCACGTCGTAGTCGCCCTCGCTCGATAGCTGTCCCGGTAATCTCGGACGACGATAGTCTTATGTACTCCGGTTATGTTTTTCCGTTGGTGATATCAGCAGAGGGTTTCGCTGACTTGGTTCTTCTTCGTGATATGCCCAGGTTTGTCTGGGTTGGTCCGAGTACGCGTAGAATATCATTAACGAGCTGAACTTTTACTTTTAGTTTTTTTCCCAGCTCTGAAAAACCGATCTCAATCGAACTTGATACGTCATAGAATCTTTTACGGCTTTTATCTCCAACAAACTTTGAATTAACTCACTTCTGTATATACAGTCATAAATTCAAACGATGAATCTCGATAAATCACGTTTCACGGAAGGTTCCGTCGTGGAACGGAAGTTCTTCCATTCAGCGGATTCGCTCAATCTTGTTATCATAATTCACTACGTAAGTTTCAGTGTGTTTCCTTCCAGCTACATGTATGTAATTCCAAGCTTTTTTTTCTGTAGTTTCAGATATTGGAAGGACCTAAAAGGTACCTTAGAAGTTCCGGTGCGGCAGAGGCTCAGAGCCTGTGAACCCTTCACTAACTTTGACACCGACGTTTCCGATCGTTCCCACCGGAAGGCTACGAAACAACCAGAGGTTGGCAGGAGCTTCAGAATGGCAAGCAGAATTTCGCTGTTTTTCCCTCTGAAAAATTCTCAGTTAAAAGTTTCGCTGATGAAATTGCCATGCTAATGCCGAAGGCGTCATTAGACACAGTGTGTCTACGATTGCCTAATGTGCTCAAAAACAAATACAGTGTACGCCAATATGGTCGCCCGGAACTGGGCGGAGTTTTTGGGCGTTAACCACAACGCCGACAACCAATGAACAACAGCCAACTGCTGGATTTATTTATTTTATTTTACAATGAGCAGAACACTAACAGTAAAACAGAAACGTATACCATAAAACAGGAAATCTCATGAGGTGAAACATGAAAGACAACCGAAAATGAAATTATGAGTTCAGTAAGGGATGCGAGCACCGGAGTTGTTGATACACTCAGTCATTCTGCTGTACATCGAGCTCACCAGGTTGCTGCAGTACTCGGGAGTAACAATTACCTTCCATGCTTCCTGAATTAGAGTGTCAAGCTCCTCAAGATCTTTCGGTCTTCGATCGCAGATATACATATTCATTTTTCCCCAGACATTCTCGATGACGTTGAGGTCTGGCGATCTAGACGGCCATGTCAACACCTAAAAGAAGTACGAAAAATTTGTGTACTTATGTTTATCCAAAAACAAGATATATTGTGTAACATGGGCGTATCAGATAAAAAGCACTATTGTTTTACGAGAAACAAACTTTGAATGAGTCCGCTCATCCGCCTTCGCGCCTAACACCCTTCCGCAACGTTTTCGCTCGATTCAACAACCGATTGGTCTGCTCTAGTAAATTTAAAAATTGAAAACAGAAATATTGAAATACTGTTCAATAAAAAGCGTACTTCTATTTCTTCTCGCCAGAAAAATTGACCCATCCGTCTAGAGGTGTGCACTGGACACTTGTCTTGCTGGAACACCAAATCCCGACCATGCTTCTCAAGATACGGAAGTAGTCGCTCGAACAAAACTTCTTCGTAGGCGCCCGAATCTATTCGACCGTCAACTCGAAATAACGCTACAGGTCCACATGCTGTGATGGCGCCCCACAACATTATCCCGCCTTTAATGCGCGTAGCTACGGCGACTTGCAAGTCTTTATCGTGACGGTTTTCCTCTTTCAAGTACCAGCACTACAACGATAAGTGATAAGTATATCGAATTTATCAGATTCATTAAACGCGTTAACGTGTTAAGTTTAACAGGTACCTTGCGTTTTCGACGAAAGCCTTAAACAATTGACCAAGCAATTGAAAAATGGTTCCGAATGACAAACTTGCTTCTCGAAGATCTTAATATTTCGAGAGCAGAGATTCATGAATTTAGAAGGTTAAACGAACTGATTTTCAGAAGGTTAATATTATTTACCTCGATCTTACCACCGTGCAAGTTGAAACGAACTTCGTCACTAAAAGCCACATCATGGAACAGGGTGGGGTTTTCCAGGAGTTGTTCACGCTGGAACAGGCACCAGAACACCCGGTTGTCTTTGTGCTCCTGGGTTAACTCGTCGAGAACAGCTTTGGATCAACGAGTCTTAAGCTCGCGAAGCCGATTCAGCAACGTCCGGTGGGCGAGTCCAGCTTCGACGGCGATCTTGGCCGCACTCAGCTCCCGCTTTGCCTGAACGAGCCCAAGCATTTCGGCGTCCTGCTCCCCGCTCGTGATACGAGGTTATCCCTTAGGTTTCACCACTTTCCGCTTCTTAGTTTCGGGATCATAATTCTCGATGACGTTCTTCACCCACTTGTGGTCTTTTCCCATCACACGCCCAACAGCACTGAGATTCTTGTTTTTCTCTGAAAACAACTTGAAAACAACGCTGACAAGGGTTGGGTCCACTGGGATACCACGAACCATCTTGAATTCACGAGAAGATATCAGAATTTGCGACCGAAAGGATCTGGAGCTGAAAGGATCGCTCGGTAATACAGCTCAGTATATCGCATTAGCGGCTGTTGCGCAACAGGTTCATTAGCAATCAGCTGTGCCTGTTTACGTTTAATCAACCATGTCTAATCAACCAGATCGCTTTTCCTGGTTTTTAACTGGTCGTCTCCGGCTTGGCTGACGCCCAAAAACTCCGCCCAGTTTCGGGTGACTATATTGGCGTACAGTGTAACTGACCCGAAATTTGACGACCGGCTTTGTTTCGCTCTGTTTTGCAAATCGAAGAAGAATTCATGATCCGATGTTTTTCTCTCTTGCAGGAAGCTCACCCGGTGCGGGTTGAACCGTGTCAGAAACTTCGTCGGAACGACGACAGGTCTACAAGTCAACATGACGCCATCTGGAGATGTGCTTGATGGATCTGAGAACAATGCGCCAGATGTCATAGCAGATGCACAGCAGCAAGACGACGACAAGTTCCTCGAAAAATAACTCTTGCAAGTGAAGCGTTCCTTTTTGGTAGCCCTACTCTCGAACAAGCGGAGCCCAGGTAAGCACAAAGGTTCGATGAGAGCATCAGAGGCCCGAGGAGCTCGACAGCACACTGCTGTCACAGCTGAGTTGCCTGAGCAGGTACCCTACCCGACTTGATACCCACATGATTTGGATCCTAAGAACGATTTTGGTGGCCTATTTTCCCAGGAGCATACGGCTGGATACTTCGTGTTTCTCTTCGGTGCACCCAACGCGACGTTCACATACGTGAGAGTTCCCTGAGACGGTCTGCTGTACGAGGTAATGAGAACAGTTTTCTAATTGTGCGGGAAAGTTCATATCATATTCCCGACGGCACATTGTATACAGGTGCGTTATCATGCGTTGGTCAGGGAAGAAGACGTGCCGAAATCGTTGATCATAATGTTTACGAGCTCGTCATAATTCACATCAACTTCGGTTGCCCTCTGACCGCGCGGCAGACGAGTCTGGTCTGATGTGGTATGCCCGCTTTTTACAGTGATCACTGATGCACGATCCGAATCTTACCATGAATTCCTTAGATGACAGTGACAAATTTAGAAGAAGCTTACCTGCCGAGGGGCGAGAGACCATATTACCAGCATATTTTCACAGTAATCAGTCTCGCTCCATAGACGATTTTCCTCGCTTGTATAAACTATGGCGGCA
Organism: Ramazzottius varieornatus; assembly: GCA_001949185.1. Lineage (NCBI taxonomy): Eukaryota > Metazoa > Tardigrada > Eutardigrada > Parachela > Ramazzottiidae > Ramazzottius > Ramazzottius varieornatus. Next base: position 334,311 of record BDGG01000008.1, read on the forward strand.
TCACTCATGCCGAACCACAATATCACCGCTTCTCCTGAGCATAACTTACACGCTTGTGTTGCACCAGATGTCCTTTTTCTTATTGAAGAGCTACACTGCCGTACTGTCCCGTAAAAAAATTGTTGCTCAATATTATTCGACGTCTCAAAATTTCATGAAGGTATTAGATTCTATACTGAGCGTTGGAGGCTCTCGCACCTTCCAAGTCTGACTGTTGGAAGGTGTGAGAATCTTGACGAATCAAGAGATTTTCAACCGGGAACTCGGAAACGTGGACCAAGATTTGGGCGGGTGCAGACCAAAGAAGCAGCAAGACATCACATACTAACATTCATGACATACTGATACAATATACACCAGCCTAGTCCTTTTGGTTGATCGAAGATCGTTGATTCGCTGCACCGGTTGCAGTGTGAAGTTTCTTAGTTTTTTTGTCGAGGTTTCTTTGTCAGATCTGTCCTGTTGCACTCCAATGCGTTTGATACCGCTCGTTAACGTTCGACTTTGGCATCCGCGGCACCATCCTGGTCGAATCGGCTAATCGGGAAAGCGGAAGGAACTTTGAGGCGGCTGAGGGGCTCCGTGTTCTGGACATTTCGGGTTATGCCAAGCGACTTACTGGTAAGGCTTCAGAAGAGCTGAGTTCAGATGGAGCGGTGTACTGTCCTGTCCCTAGAGAAGGCAAATCTTCTACCCAGCAGCATGGTCGGTGAAACTTGACGGATCTACAAGCTTTGATCAGTGTTTGGAAAGTGAAAGCCACTGGACAGCACTTTGCCTTCCGGGCAGATCACGATCGTAGACGCGGAATGTCAAAATTTAATTACGCGGTGAGTCTTTGAGAAATTCCGTGCAAGCTCTTATATCGGCTATCTTAAAATGTCAGTCGTTTTCGTTTCCCGTTTGCAGTGACAGTCAAGAAAACAAGACCGAACCCATCTTATTCCAGCTTAGAACCAGCAGGAAGTCCCCCAAGGACCGTAATTGTACTCCGGCTTGCCTTGGATCATGAAGTGACTATTCCTAATGGTAGTCTGATTTTGGTGTGGAATCGATGTGGATAGCTTTGCCGTGACTCGTTGCTGTTCGTAGGCATTTCTTTGGCGACATTGCCTGTACCCTTGATGCAGGCACCACCTCCGACGTGGCGAAGTAAACCGGATTTGTTGATGAGGCGGCTACAGCCCTACCGCCACCACCATCACGAGATGTGCATCTGTGCCTACTACCCAGCAATGTCGTATCTGTATGATCCAGTTTGCCGGCCGGCCTTTCTCTCTCATGCATAAAATCAAAACCTGTTGACAAGCATAATACCTGTATAGAGCCATAGACCAGGATGTGTTATTAAAGTTTGAACATCAGTTGGCATATCTTTCTGCTTCTAGCCACGACGAACCTTTTCCCCCGAACTTAGGCCGAACAGCCCGAAGACGAAATCTTCTCCTCCAGAAACCCACCCGGATCAACTGACGCATCTTCTTCCGGAACAACTTTAAGCCATCCAGAATCGATCCTGTCAAGTGCGGAGAAAACTGAGGTGAGCTTTTCGAGGTGATCATCAATAAAACGAAGAATCATAGTTTTCTGAGAATCTTCCCTGTTCGATGACGCTAGCTCCAGAGAACTTCCAGTTCGAAAGAGGTCTGAGAAACTTTTTTTCGGAGTACGGTCTGGCTCATGCAAAAGCGGGAAATAGTTAATTTGGGGTTCTGGAAAGTTTACCCAATCTAAACTTTTTGTCACCTGCCTCTCGAGACTCTTGTATCTCTTCGTAACGCTTCTCCCACTTTCCTATGGTGAGTCTGTGGAGCGGAAAAAGAATGCGGGCTATCTCTGTATTGTTCGTTTAGTGGTGTTTGGGACGGTTGTTCTGATTCCCTAGCATCAGAGAGTGTCGATTGCTCATTGTCATCCCCTGAGGCGGAAAGCAGAGTAGCTCTACTGGCACGATTGTTCTCTTGTTCGATTCCAGGAAGATCCCCTCTAAAATTACGAACAATTTCAACACAACGCTACCAAAAGGGCACCTGCCCTCTTTGCACTAGTTGCACGCGAAATGCCCATCAATGCTCAACGGTCCAAAACGATGCCGCCATGACTGCGCGACTTGACAAAACATTATACGAATAGGGAATTTTCCTAGATTGTTACTTCAACCTGCGTACGTTTTCGTTGTTTTGGCTCTGAGAGCGTGCGCCAATTAGAGAGACGATCTGCGTGAATTCATTTGTTTATCTCCCAATTTCGGGAGATAAATTAGCGAGGTTGTATGATTGGTAGACAAGAATAACGAAGAAATCAAATTTTTAGATCAGAAAGAACACAAAAGTTGGTCGGATTTTGTTCACAAATTTTCTTGATGTAACCGTGACTAACAACGAACTCGCGCACTCAAAAAGCGTGCGACAACAGAAATTCAAACTGTGGTGTTCTTGATTTCAACTGAACGTGCCAAAGATCTGCGAACAAGACCTGACTACGACAGAAAGAAAGTTTGATACTGTGTTCCGTAAGTGAAAGTAACGTTAGAACGATCGCGAAGAAGATACGACACCATGGCCAGCATTCACAGCTTGAGAACGTGAAGCTAGTCCGCCGCCCTTGGCCATAATCACGCAATGTCAGAACGGTTGAAAAGGACGAAATCATAGTCTAATTATCTAACTATCAACATGCTTTGACAAACTCCACATGATGAACAAACCGGTTCCGCTCCAAACGAAATAGATCTGGCAGAAGCTTTTCCTTAGTCCGATAGTAAAAATTCGCCTGTTATTTTCCTGGCCCAAAATCTCATCACGTTCTGGAATTACCTTTATATTATTTTGTGTCTCCCGCAGTAAATTTCCGCATTGAAAAAAGTTTTTCGGATCAAACCAAAAGTATTCGGAATATTTGAGGGAGTTACCAATGGGAGGATCGAATGGGTTCAGTTTGAAAGCCGCATACGAAGCTCCCACGGTGCCACGCCCATTTCTTGGTGTTGATGTTTTGTTTTGTCAAAAGAAGACTTTTGTTGGGGTGGATGACATGACTATTTCCGGGTACGGTACGATGTAGCTGCTTGTCATGGCCTAATCTATATTGAAATGCAATTGCCGAATGCATTTTGCGCATTGAGTCTCGGCTTCTAAACGAGTTTATCATGCAGCGAGCGAAGATGGTTCGAGGTGAGCGCGAAGACCTTCAACAAATGGCTCTTCTGTCTTGCTAGCTGACAAATTGGTCAGTCGAGGTTGCTGTTACAGCGCGAAACGGCAGTTCGTGAAGCTAGTCCTTAACCTATTGGCCGGTCGATGCCTTCTGCGTCGTATGGTTTCACAGAGGAGGTTTTAGTAATTCAAGTTCTTGACAGTGAAGAAGCCAAAAACGGCCATGATGAGCCGCAGGCCAACTCATCTGATTCTTATGCGATAGTTTACTTGTTGTTATTGCCACGTTGTTTTTCATGGTCGTTCTCAACGACTACGCTTCTTTTTTGAACTTTAACCAAGGTTGAAGTACCCTCTTTCGCGCACCGTAAAACCATTTTTCAACTTTTCCACTTCATGACCTTTCCTCACCCACCATTGTTTGTTTGATCCGAAATGCTTGTCCAACAGGTCAAGGTTTCTCTTATCGATAATCGTAGCCAAATTCATCGATGAATTTCATGCATCTAAATTGTAGGCTTCTTGAAATTTCAGGTTGCTTCGGAGCTCCAACAAATCTTCCCGGACGGTGGCAGCAAAGTCTCCTTGGACCACGAATACACTTCTTTCAAGGTAAGCCCAGTCTGAAAGCCTAGGGGAACAAGGTGAGACGTCGGCAGAGGACTGACCATGACCGTTTCCCCAAGTGGCGCACTCGTTCCGCTTTTAACAATGGAGATGTGCGCCACTGGAGATAAAGATCGCATTCAGTTCAAGTGCCGCTTTCCCAGGTAGATCCGGGAAGAAAGATACATATTGTGACAGGTGTCATCGAGATAAGGAATGACACCGTAAACGAGGGCAAGTTGATGGGGCAATCTAGATCGCTTAATAGAATATAATGGACGGTACGGGAATTCTGGCGGCGCCGTATGCTAATGTGCACTGATACATTTCTCCGGCAGGGGATTAAGACGGCGCAGCCAGGTAGCTAATGCTCATTTAATTAGTTCTCCTTGAACGACCTTGTCTTCGACGAGGAAGATGGGAGACAAAGACAGTTACGATGTCGTAAATGAGAATAACTGGAACAACTAGACCAACCGTAATGGGAATTGTATGCAAATTGACGACGTGATTGCTACCATCTGCAAGAAAAGTCCTTTGTGTTGCGAAAAACACCGTAGAAAGAAATGATACCGCCTTCTTTGGCAATCATGCCTGGTCGGACGACAAACGCCAGACCTCGTTGGCCTTGTCTTCCAAGGAAGATTTATGGTGATAGTAGCTAAAGGCGTAATTATAGGGTTTGGGAAGAAAGTTGAGGCGAAACGACAAGAGCTAAAAGTGGTCACTTGTCATACCAGTTGTGATCGGTGACAAGTTGGACCTCCTCAGGCTATGGTCAAGCTATAAGATTGTCATATTCAAAAGTCGGCTATGCCCAGCCGCCGCATATTTGATCCACAGGGTCAAGAATTCCACAGTGTCTCTTCCTAATAAAGAGATTCGTCGCATTGTAGTTTGGTTAGACAAGAAAAGCTGCGGGAGTTATCTCGGGTAAGGTATTCTGCCGGTTCTTCAAGGTAAAAATGACTGGCAGTTGCATCTGGTGCCCAGTTAGGGTTCGTTGCACTTTAGAGAAATTTGACAGCCTTGGAAAACTGCCGGAAGACTTGCAGCTGTGAGGTCGAACTGCGATTGTGTTGTTCTTGACAAATCATCCTAGGTTCAGGCAAAGTCTCAGACGCAGTGAGACAGTCACTGTTGCTCGGTTGAAATAGTCAGCGGGCTGAGGAGCCCACAGAGTTCGCCCGCTCGTCGAGCACGAACCAGGATACAGGGTAAACATGTCGTGGGTTCTCGCAAAGTCCGCCCACGGAACAAGTTTGAATATTCGTAACGTGATAAGAAATGCCATTTGGAAAACTTGGAGCTTAAGCACGAACTTGTTGCGGACCTAAACTCGGTCTAAATGGTCTGCTAAACGTTACGCAGAGCTTCTGCATGCATAAGCGAGCGATATTTCATACGGTTCATGGTCAGGTGTGTTGTCTTGTCCGACTTGTCCGAATAGTTACTCTTTGTCGTGTTGACGTGCCTGTGGGCGGCGGAAATGGATTTTGTCAACCGTTATTGACCCTTACCGTTAACCATGCGGAATATTCGACCTGTGGAGTACATCGATCGAAGAAAGGTCCCCGAAATTTTCGCTACGAAATTGTTCTTGCGTCAGTAGAGGAAAGTTGAAACGTGGGGGAACACCGTCATGATACAGTATGACACATTCCATCAAGGTAGAATATTCAGGGTTTAATATACGCTTGTGTGTAGTACCAGTTTTTAATCAGAAGTAGTTGGAAGAAAGGACCTAAGGAATTTATAAGAAGGATGGAAAGTGACATTAGTCGATAGCCAATCACGTTAGGTTGCTTTGATCTGCATGCCTGAGTGCATCATCTGATTTGTGCGCCACGTCGCGCTCCAGCGCCCTTCTTGATCATCTTTTGCTGTTTACTATCCTTGCCGCCCTTAAACCGTCAATTGGCCGCCAGGCATCATATACCGTCGTCGCGATACATAATAGGCCTGATTGCAACAATAACTTGCCAGATATGATTTTTCAATAGAGCCTTCCTTCAAACCCAAGACATTCCCAGGCTTTTTAATTCTCTTTTGTATAGGAAGATAGATTCTTCGGCCGGCAGTTCCTTCTTCCTATGCGGGAAAAGATAGATCATTGGGGTATTCAGTGTCCACACAATTTATCTTATCTCGAGCGTATTGTGGCCTTTGACGGCAGTACAGCCTCTTGACATTTGGGCTGAATAGCTGGAAGAGCATATTTCACATAGTAGGTCCCATACAATCGTTTCATAAAGGAGGAAGAGATTTGCTTGTTAACAAACGTCCCAGGTAAAGGCAATAATGTGTTTGCAGCCACCATTGTGTATCCGTCCCCTCTTTGAACCAGTTTCATTTGTACCGGCCATGGTGATGCTCTCGTTCCCAGAATTAAAGATGCCCCCAATGGGGCTATCTTAATTATCACACGAAATGTCGGGTCAAACACCTCCTTCCCCCAATTGACAAATTCCGGCATGTCTCGTCACGAACCTCTTACTGACACTTATCAAACCATGAAACCATTATTTTCACAGTATGGTTTCACTGGATCTAGACTAGTACACGTCCCCCAAACTGAAAAAAGCTGGGTATGTGATGGGAAGAACTAGATGCGGCTGAACCATCGTCCTGCATACACTGACCTGTACACTTACGCTAGTGTGAAAGTATGCAGGTGCATGGAAGGTGCGCCGGTTTCGATGGGTGAACTGGCCTAAAGATCTTTGGGTTCTCTGTAGTTTTAGAGTTCTTTGCTACTGTTTCATCGATGTCCTTACTCGTTGTTGACATCAACGGGGCAAACGTTGCGTGTTTGCGAGGTAAACTAGATTACATATGAGATCAAAGTATCCATTAAAATCAGCGATGAATGTTTTAAGTAGGAAACATGCACAGTCGATAAAAAGATATGGTGAACGTATGTTGGAACGGTAAACAACATCTCAGAGAGTATGTGAAGGGTGGAAGGCGATGGCCTTGCGAAGGTTTTTATTTTTTCTCGGGCAAATTACAGATTAGGCCTTTGCCATGCATGCAATTACGGTCATAATTTGGAGCGTTTTCCAGCGATATTGTTGGGTAGTGCGGTCCGTGCTTGAGCGACTTTGCCTGCGCATAAGCAACCAAGAGTGGAGAATTTTCTTAAAGATCCTCTTAGCTAAATTAGTCATGCAGTTCAGCGCACCAGTATCTGCTGCCACGGTGCTTTCAAAATACGTATGCGACAGGTGTAGTGAACCATTTCACCTTGGCGATCTGGCGCTCGCATATACTCCACGAACGATTTCAACACAAAACCGGCACTGCCATTAAGTTTTTTTACGATACAATATTTCTTTCCTCAAGACAGAAGCCTTCGTACTTTGGCCGTAGTCCGAACTTTAACTCGCACAAAGTTATTTTCCGGAAGAACTAAACTTCCTCCTTCCATGCTATACGTACTCTATATGAGAGGGCGTATAGTGACCAGTGGTCACTTTGTGTTCCGCCCCCTTTCGTGCAGGGAAATCAGGGAGACTGCCACCGACTGCGCTAATTGTCCCGTTCACCTTGTCTGCCACCACTAGTAAACCTCCCGAGAAATAATTACTGTTTAGTATGTCTGAGCATACTGTCCGTCGGATGATTGTTTAATAGCTGCGGAACGCACCTCTTGTCATTTCGAACCATCAGCTCTGACACTACCGATACTCCTGATCTTTACCGAACTGTAAACTTTGGAATCTGTCGCAACCCGCTGTTGCTCCTCGATCTGTTAACCTATCAGTTCCTTGCGAGCTACCACGTACTGTGACGACCTTTTCCTCAGTGTGATATATATGAATACTTTACAGATGAATCAACTGTGCAAAGTGTGCGGAGAACCGGCAGCGGGCTTTCACTTTGGAGCTTTTACCTGCGAAGGATGCAAGGTACGTCAGCGCCAGGACCTTCTGGTCACAAAGACGAATCCTTAAATTTTCCAAATATCGTCTTTTAGTCTCAGTAAGCCAACATGATTCCAAAATGGTTTCAGACTATCTCGAAACATCGTTAGACGATCGAAATTTTCCCGGAATATTTTTATGGATTTTCCGAATATTTTAGCTATTTAAAGATGTTTTTCCTTCCTCAATTCGAGGTCTTTTGCATCTTCGGTTTTCCATTGAATTTTATCGCGCTTTGCCTGTTGAGTAATATGGAAGTGTACGTAATGTGTGTCTGTGACCGGTGATGAAGTCGCTGAAACGTTGACGATGAATTCTGGTAGTTCCGTGGACGAACAGCCTAACAACCTCGAGTTTTTTCGCGCTTCAGATGACTTAATGAATTTATTGTTTGCTTTCTGCAGTCATTTTTCGGTCGGACGTACAGCAATACGTCACAGATGGGAGAGTGCAAAAATGGCGGAAGGTGAGAATTATTACCCACCGTAAACACATCTCCCGGTATCAACCATCCAGTGTAACGACATATTTCTTCTTTTCCGTAGTTGCAAGATCAACCGAAAGAACCGCACTTCCTGCAAGGCTTGCCGTTTACGCAAGTGTCTGATGGTCGGCATGTCAAAGAGCGGTAAGTTCTCGAGCTCGAGTTCTCACTTTTGCATACAAGGAACGTAGACAGACACTTTCTCCCTTAACTCGCGACGGTCGTTTTTCAAGTATCTTTGGATCACTGAATTTACTACCGCCATGCATACACTTGGTCCTGGTTCATCGAAACCTCGAGTACCTAACTCACGAATATTCAAAATCAATTATATAATCAATTCTATTATATATATTATTTCGATAGTTATTCAAAGAACCACAAAATTAAAAGAGAAAATGGAGGCCCGGCAAACAACATCGACCAGATATCTTTTTTTTTGATAACACTGACAACGTGCGCACTTTCCCAACCAACAACACTGGGGACGTACACTGCTGGAGAACGATCTTGTCAAGTGGCGCGCATTATCGGCCAATAACACTGACAACGTGCGCCACTTGGGGAAGAAATTCGACAGAGATTTTTTGCCGAGCTCCCAAATAACAAAATGAGATCCTGAAAGTTGTAGTCGGAAATCTGAACATCGAAAATCAATGCCAGAGTGTGATATTCGCGTGATTCATGCGAAATTAGCCTGATCTAGCTTTGAAATTTTTTTTCTTTACAGGTTCGCGGTACGGGCGTCGGTCTAACTGGTTCAAAATTCACTGCCTTCTCCAAAACCAGAAAGACGGTTCCTCAGAGGGTCACGACGGTGACGAGGAAGAAGGCATGTCTGACCGGACACTGTCCACACCAAACTCTCTCAAGAGCGCCACCGACCACAGTCCCACCATCTGGAACCCTTCGCTCTCTCCCGCCACTTCGCCTAATCTAAAGTCCGACCGCGATGACGTCAGAAGTGACGCCTCATCACTACACATGCCGTACATAAGCCCGTTCTTCCAGGCTAACCCCTTCTTCGTCCGACCTCATGCCACCATGCCAGTGAGCCCCCAGACTGGTTTCGACTTCGAGCAGTTACAGATGAGACCGGAAATGTGGCGGTGGTATATGCCACAGATAGCCAACATGATACAGTCACAACAGAACAACCTTACTAAAATGACATTTGATATGCCGGTCGAAAAGGTACAGTTACCTTCACCCAGTGTTTCGTCAAAGACGAACTTCTCGTCACCTTCTCCCAGGGTGGAAGACTTTGAGTTTGATGAAGATCAACCGTTAGACCTGTCGGCGAAACGTGGTAGGAACTATTCGGGAGAATCGCATAACCATAGCTCTGACAGTCACGGAACGAGTCATACTACACCCGACACGTCGGATAATGAAATGGAAGACTCTGATGACTATCGCATGACGGATAACCGACGACCGATGCAAGTTCTTGATTTGTCAATAAAATAAAGCCGAATTTTTCTGGTGTGGAGAATAATCTATGTTTTTAGTGTTGGTTGATCATTGATCAGAATACTTGCCTTAAAAACTTTTAATGGTCGCTTTTTCGCTTTCATGCGCCACATTACGGGGACGCGCTGTACGTAGTTAGTGGCTGGGTTTGCTGTTGATATTGTTGCTCTACAATTACCTACCAATCGCACCATGTTTTTTGCTTCCTCGCTGTTGCATCTCCTTATTTTGTGTCACGCACCGCACCGTCTTGGTCCAGGCTTTTACTTTGTTGGTACCATGCTTCTCTGATGTTAACTAATTTATATTAGCTTTCGGTTTCGCTGTGTGTTCATTCGGTGTTTTACCGTGCTGTAAAGGAACCACTGATCTTTCCTCCAAAAAATAACAGGAGCTCGACGAACCAAGAAGTGAGCTAAAACCTTCGAAAAGAAAGGGCGACCGGAAGTAGGCTTCACCGCGGATCAGGTGATAAACGGATTTCAAAAGAGAAGGGCTTGGTCTGTCGCCACAGCAAAATGAAGCTCAACCGGGATGGAAAGGAAAATAAGGGATAAAAAGGTAAATTTTCAGCCCTCGAGAGATGTCAGGGACAAATTACTCATATCGATATCGAGACTATTGAAAGAAGATTCACTGCCAACCTCGTTGGCACCGGTATGGTCTTCGGCAAAGTTAACCCTGTTACTTTCCCTACTACGTGTCGAGACGTTACTGCGAACCCTGGAAACACTTTTGGGATGGGCAAGATTTCTTTCCGACCAAGTTGACTGGCTCAGCGGCGAAGGACTCGCATTATCGTCCCTGTCATCGAGCCTGAAGTTCGATACAGTTTGCAGCGGTGGTCTTGGAGGCCTAAATACTGGTGGTCCTCCACCCGGGTCGGTCCCTCTAGGTGGCGGTATGTTGAAGTCACTCCATGGAACTCCGTTCCTCATCATCACTTTGTACCTGCAAACACAAATTGATAAGAGTTTGTGTGGAAACCCCAAAATGAGTCGCGCACGATTTCAGCCGGTGACAGTGAAACCGTGCGTCACTTGGGAGAGTGATATGGTCGAATTGGTTTGACAGCCCCAATTATGAAACGATATTCAGTCTTCCATCGGCCATACCAGTTAGCATCTGACACAAGCTCGTGTGCTTCGAACCGGGACATGATGGTCGGGTCTTCGCGTTCGCATTCTACCATTTCTTCCGCAGACATGTAGGTCCACCTGACAGCTAATAATACTGCCTTCACGTCATCCGACCGTTCTTCCGGCCGGTGGTTAAGCCACAACCGCCCGGCTTCGAACACCTCAAGCTCGGTCTACACAAAAATATCAGTGGCATACACAGGAGAAAAGAAGATAAGTGTAAAGAGTAGGGTACCCTGATAGGGAGGTTTTCGTGGCTCAGGAGGTTCAATACCCATTTCACGTCCCAGTTGAGAAAGTGAGCTCCGTTGACATGCTCATAAAACATGGCGATGAACAGCTTCCAGGAATATGTGAAAAGGTCTTGTAGCTTTCTGCCTTGAGCAAACTCGATCAGGTTGATCATGTTCGGGGGAGTGAAGAGTTTGTCATGAAACTCTTGTATAATAGCAGGAAGGTCCGTCACGCCCAGTGCTTGGACCGCCGCTCTTATGCCGAGGATATTGTAGGCGTTAAGCTTCAGTTCGCCATAGTAGAGGAAGTGAAGGACCGTAGCGACATCGGATGAATCCAGATCCTACAAATTCGAAATCATGAACATATATATTCTGGGGAAAAGCTAAAACTATCAGCTCTGGCTTACCGACAAGTTCAACGCGGGAATGTCATGCAAGGTTTCGCCGGGTAGGACAGGAATGTCATAGGTTGTAAACGCCAGGAGATATTCTTTATGGATTTTGAACTCTCGGTTTTTGCATTGTATGGAGATATCCGTAAAGACCTGCGGCACATAGAGGCAGTGTTATTCTGTGATATATGAATTACCTTATGAGCTAATGGATGTGCAAGCAGTACAGTCAAATTACCTCACCTGGTCCTTCAAGTCCTCACTCATAAACCTTGCTAGCCGTTTTGAGTCTTCTTGCTGTTGCTCGTCGTTGATGTCTTCCTCCAATGCCATAAGATCGGAAGCCTGGAGAGGCCCCGAGCGAGGGTTCCTTGATGGCGGATGGTCGTTCATTTTGATGACCGATGGATCGCCAAAGACTTTGTGAACCGTTGACGATTTCCCGGCTGACGAGCGGGAGGCAAATACTTGGTTGGTCTTGATCATTTCTTGTGCGAATACCGTAGAGTTGTAGGCATGTGGTGTTCTTGGGCCAGCATCATCACCGTGCTGGATAAGTCGCATACGACTCCTGTTCGTCTTCGGCCTCGGTAAACGTACAGAATGCCTTGATCGAGACTTCGCACTAACGTTCTTGGACTGGTGGGATTGTATGGATGTGGAGGAGTCAGCTGGTCGAGGGATGCGAGCCTGCCTTGAGTCCGCGACTTTTCTACGAGAATAAGCTTCTGGTTCCCCACTGGCAAATGTCCTTTTCGGTCTTTCTGGAGGCTCTGAAATCAGAACAACGTCAAACACAAATTGCTGCAAAGCTGAAAAACATAATCACAGTACGATCAATGAAGGGAACGGCTACAAGAGTAACAGAACTCGAGTCGTTCTTTTCAAGTGGCGCCCACTCTCAGCCAAAAGCACCGAAAGCGTGCGCCAGTTGAAAAAGTAATTTTGTCAAAACTTCTTGCCGAGCTTCTGACCGAAAACGGGCTAAGTTAGAGGCAAGCTCGAATAATTTCGGTTGAAGAGCCGAACGTACCGTCTCTGCAGTCGTCAGTATCATAGGTGAGATTCTTCGGCTTCCCCGCGAGCTGACCAAGATGAGCTATGGGAGGTAACTGGGTGGTATTCTGACTAGCAGCATGGCCTCTCGACTGGGCAGTCCTCTGTAGTCTGGCCCGCTCTTTCCATTTGTGCGCTTCCGCTCTCGTCCACCAGTTCTGCTGTTCTGCATTAGCAGGCGGAAGTTCGGATTGATAAGTTGGCGGACAGGGAACATTCGCTGTGGAGTGTGGCTTCTCTGGTCCTTCGTCGGCAGCTGCCACGGGCTTATTCCATCTTTTCTCCAACCGATCAAGAGGCGATAATCCAACAGGGCTGGGTTTCTTTTGCACAACACGCAGAAAGCTGGTTTTCCTGCAATTTGAATGTAGAGGCTCAAATACGGATTCAGACGAACTCCTGGTAGAAGAAATCTTGGCGGACTGTCCACAACGGATTCCTTCCGGTCCTTCATTCTCCGACTCTTCCAGCATTGCAAGTAACTTCTGGGTATCAGTGGTGATCAGCGAGACATTGTCGTTTTCTCCTCTTCTTTCAAAGATCGTCCCACCTCGAGGACGTCTTTTAGAGGGTTCCTTCGCAAATAACGTTCGAGTATCGGTGGTGATTAGCGAGACATTGTCATTCTCCTCACTTCTTTCGAAGATTGTTCCTCCTCGCGGACGTCTTTGTGAAGGTTCTTTCGTTCGCGTGGTAACTGAGGATGTTTTGAAATGGAAAGCAGTGATCCTGCCATCCGGATCCTCTTCCTTTTCGCACTTTATCGTCACAGTGGCTTTTCTTTGGCTACATTTTGGCGTTAGCGGAACTCGAGGAGCTTCGAAATGTGTTTTTACTTTGAAATCAGCCCTAGTGGTCGATTTCCATGGACGGAACTGATCGTTTCTGTTGAGCGGACAGACCTTGCTCTCCTTCCGGGTAGATACGATGGATGTGAGCGAACAATCTTGCCGTTGGTCCGTAGGCGGAAGTTCACAAGACTCAACAGTTCCTGGCTTTCTGAGATCTCTAACAAACATCCCGTAACCCGGTACTGCTTTCGCTGACGACATTTCGAGTCTCTAGCGCTTTTAAATCCCATCAAGTTATGACAGGTCGCAATCAACTGCACCCTTGAAAGAAAGATTCGCTTCCGCTCAAGTTACGTGTATAAGACTTCCGATCAGAACAGGTGTCAGATGGGGCTCAGAAAGATCCCGAAACACAGTCCATCATGGTCACATGCCCCTCGAATCAGAAACCAAGTTAAGTTTCCCAATGAAATTGAAGATACTGCTCGAAAGTACCCCGCGATGAATAAACTTAAACGCCACGCGAGCTGTTGGAAAAATTCTCGTGCCAACAAATTGAAACTGTGTGCTACAGATTTCACTTATCATCCAATGATTCCAATCAATCGAATTCGAGTTCAGGGTGACACTGATCATTTGGAGACGTTCTCAGTGAAAGAGCCCTCTTCCTCATCTTTTCATCCATCAAAAGTGAGATGAGTAACCACGCCAACAAAAAGCAGTATGACATGTAACGTAAATCAAAGTGTATCTGCACAAGCAGTAAAACAGAGAAAAGAAGCGGAAGATCATCAAGTAGAGCGATGAGGGGTGGAGAAAAGGTGAGCGGAGGAACGTTAAAAGCTCTAAAACTTTCCAAACATAAAACGAAAGGTTGCCCATTGTGACTAGTCCGAAAACGACAACAGAGTTTGAAACACGAACAAACTCACCGACAAATTTTCCAACCGACAAAAGACTGAACACTTCACTTCACCTTCTTGACGATGCCAGCTTTCGCCATCAGATCTGCCGCTGAACAGTTGCTCCCTTCCATCCGTAGTACTCCCAGCATGATCGAGTCGTCTTCATTCAGCAGAACCTTGAAGGTCCCCTGCTGGTTAACCAGAAGCGCCGTTGATTGATCAATCTCTTCTGGAGTGAAGTACTCGCCATTCAGTGGCTGAATATCTACAAAGAGCCGGACGTAACTAACCTGGAACTCAACCCGGAAGTGATCTGGGCAACGATATGGGACATGACCAAACAACCTCGAAAAGATTTTTCGAACTGGCGCAGGCCATTAGCAAATAACACAGAAAACGTGCGCCATTCGGAAAATAAACTCGTCGAGTTCGTTTGCCGAGCTCCCTCATATTGAAAATAAGATTATGGAGAACTGAAAAACCGTTTATTAAAGCGATCGTTAAAGAGAACTTACTGCCAAGTCCAGCTTGGAAGACCATTCTGGGGTAGCTCATGAGGAGCGGCGTCATGGAGCGCATGTCTTCCAGCGAGAGTTCTTCTTCGTTGCCGTAGTCGATGTACGTCACCTGAGCCTTTCCGGTAGGCGTGAAGCCAGTAACAGCCGCTCGATACCATGCGTTATCTAGAAACCGACAGAAAACTGGTTACTACTGAACAACAACGCTTTCTCTGCGAGTTAGAATGAACTTGGGGAGTCTTTTTTCGGTTCGTTTTGGGCTTTCTTACCGAGTGAGAAGCGACCAATAACCAGCGCACCTTCCGCAGGCATGTCCACATGTTTCGGAGCAGTTTGACCAGCAGTCTGCAAGTCGCTCGCCAGCTGTTGAACTCGTTGATCTGAAAAGCGGCGCCGAATAAGGACTAGTAAGATGAAAGGGAATGTAGACAAACTCCGCAAGATGGATTTTTTCCAGTGGCGCACACGTCCGACCAATCACACTATAACCGTGCGCCACTTAAAAAAAATCTTTACAAAGTTGTCTGCCGAGCTCACAGATCTAGAAATTATTCGAGATTATTTGTAGAAATATTTGTTTGGAATTTTCGCGTACCGGACAGGAGGTCTTTGCCGTACAGCAAGTAGACGAATTCAGGATCACTGACGTACTGGACACCCACCGGTATTTCGTCTCCAGTCTTGAACTCTCGCTCGTACTTGAGTTGGCTGACGTAGAAGTTGTAGTTTTCATTGATGACAATGGACTTGGGTAGTTCAGGGACAGGAGGCATGTTCACCGGCACCAGCTGACCTTCCGCGTTCCACAGGTGGATGAAGTTGGCCAGAGGGAAGTTGGTATCTCTTCCGAACTCTTCGTAGACCCAGTACTGGCTCACCATGCGCTTGAGCTGGTCCGTGATGCGAGCATCCGTCAGCAACGGGGCCGGAACATTCTTCAAGGCGCTCATGTCCGTCACTGCCGCAATGGCCTGCACTTCTTCCGAAAGACCTTTCAGATTAGCTATAAAAGTCAAGAACAAAACTTGGAGAACCGCTGACTGCGGGCAAATCTCGCAAAACGGTAAAGTGGCGTAGGAAGAGCTACGTACAACGGTTCTACATTCACTGCGGTGCGTAGGTTTTGTAGATGGACGAACTTGTAAATCCACAAATAAATTAAAAGATAGTAAGGCATCTCATGCACCTGAATGCACAAATCCCCGTATACGCCAGGACGCGCAAGTGGCCCGGTTTAAGAAAGAACGCGCACAATCTATTTTTCAGTCTTGAACACGACATCCGGGGCTAGTTTTCCAAATCGGAATTTCCAGATTTCATGTTGGTTTCAAAAACGAGCTTTTTGTAGTTGGTGTGTACACTTACCGACAGGAACGGTGAATGAGTCGCCAAAGTCCAGCAAGGTACCCTGGCAGAAGCTACCCGTGACTTTGTCCACGAGACCTCGGTACCACTCGTCATCGAAGAAAACACCCACTGGAGCATCCCGCGCGACACTTTCTGGGAGAAGTTGAGAACTGGACAGTGCCTCGTTCACTTTGCGTTGAAGCTGCACCAGTTCGTCCTTCTTACTCACGTCCACGATGAAGACGTTGACGGCATCCGTCACGTTCAGCAGGTACCCGATACCGACCTGAAACCCACAACAATAAGCCAGCAATCAGAAGGGTTTGGAATGCTTGCAAATCTACCTCATGGCCATCTTTGCGAAGTCTTTTTGCCAGCAAGATCGTCTTCAGCGGGATATCTTCAATCGCCAGACGGACTTGGTACTCTGGAGCTCGCATGACTATGGTTGCATCCACAGTCTCCGAGGAAGCGGAGCCGGCTTTTCCTTGCAGAAGGTTTCTCAGTTCGTCCAAGAGGTTCGGGTGTTGTTCCACCGACGGCAGCTCTATCAGTCCAACGACCACGGCGCCTACAGGTTCTTTGCCAAATTGTTCGTCCAGAGGGAAGGTTGTCTCTTGCGTCGCTTCTCGTTCGACACCTTCATCCACAAGGAAGACCACCAAGTCAGAGGATGACTTCTCGGCTGTACACTTGGCTCTGTACCAGACGTTGTCGATGCAGACTGACACTGGCTGGTTCGGCTCCACACTGGAAAATCAAAACCTTTCAGACGTCGGAGCTCGGCAAGATTGTTGTCGCAAATGGCGCAAGTTTCCAGTGATCTTAGCTGAAAGCGTGCGCCACTGGGATAACTTCATAAGAATGCTTCTCAGAGTGGCGCACTTCTCCGGTACTGTTGATTGAAAGCGTGCGCCACTTGAAAAACGAATCTTGTCAAGTCTGATGGCGAGACCCTGCCATTCCTTTTCAACTCCTTCTCACATTTCTAACTATCCACTTTATGAAATCAGAGTTGCGGGTACTTACGGATACGGTCGAGCGTCGAAGCCTTCGTAGAAGTCCTTCAGTTGACGAGACATGTTGGCCACAAAGGCAAGAGGTTCGCTGTCAGCTATCAGGACTTGTCCCTTCTCGACGGTCCATACGGCGGCTTCGAAGTTGGGGAAGATGTGTCGGATGCACACATTGAAGTCCTCACGCTCTTTCACTGTGTTCTTCGTTCCTGGATGCATCAACCTGGAAATAACCACCGTAATTCATTTTACTGGGAAACCGATGTCGACGTGGCGTCGTTCCTGGAACTATAAAGTCCTAATCCAGGGATATGGCTGTCCCAATCGACTTGTGTACTTACACGCCAGGTAAGAAGGCCGGCAGGGATCGAAGAGCAAGCTTCTTCGGGATTCGAACTGAAGGGGATGATACTGCAGGTGGCAAGAAGGTAGAAACTACAGTCGAAGATGTGGCGACGCCAAACTGGTTCTTCCGCAGACTCCTCACACCGGCAAAGCTGACATCTCCGTCTTTCGGCGGCTCCACCTTCTCCATGACCACTAAAAGAAAGGCTCGACGTAGATATTCAAGGCAATTTCGATCAAGTTTCTCGACCTACTCGACATGACTTATTCCTTGGCCTCTGAAATGCACACCTTTAGTTTCGGAATTGCCTGCACTGAAACAATTTTCACCGCTCTGTTCAGGCTCAGTAATCCAAGCACTGGAGAACACGTCTGTCCGAATGATCACGGTGCCATCTACTTTAGTTTATTTCTTACCTGGAGGTTGTCGCACGATTACTGGGGAGACAGCGGCTGAAGCCACACCGGAATCTGGACGTTGGTTATTCCTTTCTTCGGGATCGTGAGCTCCGTCCACTGGTGCGCTGCTTTTCAGTCGGCTAAGCTTATCTTCTACGAGGGCATTCGAACGTACCGTTAGATTCTTCTAACACGGCGGAACGAACCAGAAATTTGATGCTCGATTACGTTGAATCTTACCTCGGGGAGGCGTGGCGGCATCGGTTAACGAGGTAGAAGACTTTTCCAGAGCGGAATACAGGCTCGCCAAGACATAGCCCGCGACGATTTCCTTCCCGCTCGCGGTGAGGCGCAGGGCGACGTATTCGTGGCCTTCGACGCTGATAGCTGCTACAGTTCCATTTCTGATAACCGGAACGCTGAAAACAGAAAGCTAAGGTTAGGAACTTTCGAATGGTAACACTTCCGGGTGAATGCAAACGATTCTCACTGCTGCGCTGGCTGGACATTGAGAGGCGTTGTTCCTTCAGTGAAACCGCGCGTCGTGTTGCCCTTGCTGAAACTAGATATAGCAGATGAGCGAACCCTTTACGCCGTGGTCGAAGATTTGAGATTTGAAGAGGAAAAGTGGAAAAGACAATTCACATCCACAAAAACTTACCTAAATGAACTGGATCCTCCAAAGCTTCCCCTAAAGCCTCGTCCTCCGTAACGACCAGTGTTGAATCGATCCTGTGGATAAGCGAAGTTATACAACATACCAGTACCAGGAAACACCGCTGCAGAGTTCAAAGAGAACGAAAACGCGGTTCTCGCGCATGGAAGAGAAAGCAAACAACTTGCTGTCTTTGTTCGGGAAACAAAGCCTTACCAGCGATCGACTGTCCCATGTCAACCGTAATCTTTTCACTCCAGAACCCAGCGACGCTCCTTTCAGTTTGTCCATGACTTCTCGAGCTTCTGCTCCAGTGCTCATTGTGATTACTCTACAACAAGAACAACCATTAGAAAACGATACTGACAAGTGACAGAGAAGTCGGAAGTAACTTCTTACTGAAAACTGTGTCAAATGTAGTAGCAGAGAACAAGTTGAAAGTTTACCCCGCTCGAGTGTCTTGGTCATCCTTCTTCGAGAGAAGTCTCACAGAGACAACTTGACCATACTTTCCAAACTCAGTCCGAATGGTTTCCTGCAGAGCAACAACATGCTCATGATCGAATAGTAATTCGATTTGAGATACGCAGAGAGCGGAATTCTCTGGGAACTTTACCTCATCGTCTGGTAAGTTTGTCACAAAGATGGAAGCGAAATCTTCGGGGATTTCCTGGTCCGCCATGATCGTTCACAGTATGAACACCCTTCCCTGTTGAATGCTACACTGGAAAATCTTTCGAAGACGCTACAGCTTAAACTAGGAGCAGATACCAGGGCCCGTACATATACTTCGAAAGAGATTCTTTCCGCTCAGCTACATTCGATGCCTTCCGGAAACCTGGAAGAAACTCAACAAGGAACAGAAAGCAACAACGAAACAAGAACGAAAGAAAATGCCGTCACGAAAAAATGAAAACAAGGCAAAGCTACCATTGCGGTCAGAAACGTGAGGACATGGCCAATAAATCAATCAGAACCGACCGCATGACGTGACGCCACGGCAATCAAAAGCCTTGATCAACGTTTCCGGTTCAGTCAGCTGTTTTCAGGCGTAACAGGTGTTCCTTTGTGATGCCGGGAGTCTTACTTCTTAGTTCCTGTAATCTCTTCTGTGATATCCATCGCTACCTCTGTCATTGTGTTCTGTAATATAGTCTAGAATGAGCCGAGGCCACAGGGTTAGTGACGTGGTGGTGAGAGCAGTCAGAAGAATGAGGAAAGACGACATCAGCTGGAGCCAAATTGGACGTTACTTTGGGCATTCTCGAAAGTGGGCATCTGATCTTCTGCGGCATCGACGTCTGAGTGATGACATTGCTAAGCTCTGTAAGAAGTTGTACGGAACGATGGAAAGGCGTTTGGAGGATCTTCTTCTCGATAATGGTCTGCGAACCAAGTGGTAATTCAGAGAGCGCATTCAATAAAATTAATCAAAACTTTTGATTGTCATACCGCCCCGAACTCCGCCTTTGGTTTTGATTGATTGATTTTTCCATGTCCTCACGTTTCTGACCGCAATGGTAGATCTGAAAATAATCGCAGATCCTGTTTTGATTTTTCGCCAGCCTATACTTTAAGGTGCCAATGAAGTGGGACAAGATTGGTCCGGGTCCGCGTAAAGAATCCCCGCGCTACGCGCCGTTTTGACTGTTATGTGTCATGTCATAGCGATCAGCTGATCGATACACACGTTGACCAGATATTTCACCCACCATCCGCGCGGTCTTTTTACACGCACCCGGACCCAAACCTGTCCCGCATCATTGGCGCTCTAAAGCATTTACAGCCTACACCATTGGTCCAAGAACACTAGTGCCGCCTCCTGGCACTGGCGCGGCTGGAGTCGCCACTGGTCAGAGCCGCTCACAAGAGTCGACAAGATCCCGGAACGAGCAAATGGATACAATCATATCATCGATCTTGCTCAGAACTCGCTCTGGAAAAGCCGTTTTCAGCAAGAACCGAAAACAAAAGCCTTCCCACCATTAGTTATCATTGTCATTGACGAAACGAAACCAGTCGTGAAACTTCCCATCTTTGCTCGTGCAGTTTGCCGATCTGCTATGCGGAATATTTTGCTCATGCTCTATAAGGAAGTAATAAGAAAGCCTTTGTGTATCTCCGGTAGGAGATCTTGAAGTACAGGCACAAGAAAACAGTATGAGATTCAAACAGTGAAGGTGTCAGATCCTTTGAGACACAAGGGGAAGTACGCAATCACATAGAAATCACATGACAACCTCACTTGAAATTTGAGAGCCTGGAAGAAGGAATGCATTTGCACCCAGAGGTAAACCTAAACTGGAATTAAAGTCTAGAAACCGAAAAAGCCTCAACACTTGAGAAACGTATAGCAGACTCAAATGGTCTTGACAGAAAGCACAGAACTGGTCGAACGGTTAACCAGTCGACATGTCGTGGAAGCTGGGAGTCGTGCTCCGAGAGGGACTTTCCGCCATAGACGCCTTGGATTCCTTCTTTCGCTTCAACTCAGACATCCTCAATCTCTAAAATGGACAAACCAAGCTATAATTATCCGATGGAAACAAAAATAATGTCGTCGTATGGACTGTTGTCCACTGGATGAGATGCAGAGGGTTGAGACGGAAGTTCCAACTTACGAAGTCCGTAGCTTCTCCAACATGAACGCTTTGCTGTTGTTTGAGCTGGACAGCATGCTGCATCTTCCGCTTGGCAGCTTGACTAAAATTATAATCATTGATGAAGTCAGCAACCGAAAACAAAGCAAGCGAACTAAGCCGAGAAATTCCTAACGTACTTTTCGCTGATCCTCTTCATCTTGAGGTCTTTCCATATGGCGCTAAAATCCGTCGAGAAAACAATCCAGATCTGCATGAACTCTTTGATCTGTTCCACTTCGTTCTTTCCTTTCGCCTGCCACTGCAGCAGAACCGTCACCTCGCGGAATCTGGACACGAAACAATAAACAATCATGCGTCAGAGATCAACGACAAAGTTTGTTTTGAAGTTCATCCTACTTAAGACTTACTTGTCTTTGCACCCATTCACTTGGCTGATTTTATCCTCCAGTTTCGTAGTGGCCAATTGAAGAAACTCGGCCATTCGCTGATCGAAACCAGTCGATACGTGCTCCGAGGGTTCCTTCTCTGGCCGGGAGATAACGGCAGCCATGTCCGAGATCTCTGTCGAAGTAAAAGGTCACTTACATTGTCAATAGTCCTCACAAACTAACTGTCAAGAACCAAAGGCGGACTATCTTCCAAAAACAACAAGTACTTTTTAATAAATTCCCAGTCTCTTTGAGTTCCGCCAACGTCGAGTCGGGTTCGGCATTCCCGGCTTCTTTCAACATGGCCGTCTCCGGTACCGGAAACGCACAATCAGGGAAAGTGTCCTTTGAACATAAATAACCCGGACTTCACATCTCTTATTCACTAGAAGAAGTGGAAGTCTGCTTTTGACGACGTCCAGATAGTTCGCTAAGGTTGAGTCGCTTACCCGTTCAAACTTTTCAATGTAGGTCTGTATCACGAGATGCAGCAGAGTGACTTGCTGATTCTTGCTCTTGCAGTTCTTGAGAGAAGTTAAGAGGTCAATTTGGAAGCCATCGGCTTGTTCTCGTGTACGATTTCCTGAAAATCAAGCGGAAGTCAGACCAGCACGAACTTCGAAAATCGTTCACTCCATACACAGTTCTAGCTGTACCTCCATTCATGTAGTTTCCGTACGACAGTATGATTCCGAAGATCCTCTTGACAGATTCGGACGTCGAAAGCCGTTCGAGGACTTCTTGAAGAGCCACAATAGGAGTTGAAAGTATGCTCAGACGTTCTTCGAATGAATGGAGAACCTTCAGACAAGCAACTCGCGACTCAAAGTGGGTGATACTAGCCAAATCCAACAGCAACCTATGGCCGAAAGTACAGCATAAGGACTATTGGACTCAGGAGCCAAGTACCCGACGAAAGCATGGAGGACAACAGTTACCTCTCCGGCGTATCCAGCACGTCATTCGAGTTTTGTCTAATGATATTTCGAATGCTGGTTAACTCTTCTGAAGTGGCTTTCTGCAACAATGAAAACAGAATCATACCAAAGTTCTCTATTACCATTTCGCTGAGCCAGTTTTCGTTATCATCATCTGTAAATCTTCTGGAGGCGAAGAGAATAACAGTAGTCCACGCACCATTTCATCAAGCCGGTTCACAATTTCAGCCGTTAGAGTACCAGTGTTTCCATCGTACAGTGCTTGTTTGATGGCTTCGGCATCCAATCTTTTACCGTCAACTTTCAAGTTCCTCATAATTATCCCAACGCTCTGGCTGCGTTTATTATCCAGAACTCTTGCAACATTGGGCTATAACAATAATTACACTGTTACGGATATCTGCTGCTGAAGACAAGAACTCTTCTCGTAATAATCACGTACAAGTACAGTACTTTTTCCTTCGCCTTGTCCTCGGGGACTTCCGCCGAAGCTTCGACTTTTACTGTTGATTTCAGCTTCAACCTAACAGGCTCCGCTTTCTTCTTCGAAAATAGTTCCTCAATCAGGTTCTCGTCGATCGGGACATCAGGTACTGTCTCCCATAGAGACTTCTTCCTGTACACGAAAATAAAATGAGCTGCATTTCGACTTCGTTCTTGCCGTACTGTGCGTCATCTATCCCCGAGAAACCAATGTTCAGTCAACGGAAATCATACTTTGTGAGATTCGGCGGAGCATCTGATTCACTAGTCGAAGGAGTCAAAGGAGGCAGAGAGACTACTAATGGTTCCGCAGGTATCACAATCTTGTTCCAAAACAGGGGAATCATTTCCTGCTTGGGCTTCTTGACAGGCTTCCGAGAAGCTGGAACGAAACATTCCATTTTGAAACAAGTGCGAATATATGATAAGGAGGCAGAGACTGTTGAATGCTTACCAGGTCTCAAGACGCTCATTCCTCCCGGTGGAGGAGCCGGCAAAGATGGCGGAGAAAGTGGCTGGCTTCCCGGAGAGGGCGGTGGTTTTGGGCTGGCTAGACCCGGTGACGGAGGAGGTGGTGGAGGTCCTCCGAGACTGGGCGGAGGTGGCGGCGGTGGCGGAGCAGGAAACCGGGCTACATTTTGAGAAGGAGGTTGCGGAGGACCACTTCCGGCTACGAAAGACGTAACTGCGGAACCTGGAGGTGGAGGTGGTGGTGGCGGCGGCGGAGGACCGGCTGACCGAGGTGCATTCTCCTTCACCGGTGTCTGTAGAGAAACTGATGGTGGTGGTGGTGGCGGCGGCGGAAGCGGTGGTGGAACATGTGAAGCAGCTGCTCGGGGCTTATCCTGTTAGACAAAGCCTGACTAAGTATAATTGAACAATGTGATACGGAAATTTGGTGAACCCGATTATGACACGCGAGGTAGTCGGATCTTACGCAACAAACAGAGGCCGAAGGAGGTGCTGCATTCTGACCAGAAGCGGGTATGAAAGGCGGAGGAGGTGGTGGCGGTGGAGGTTTCGGAACGATGCCCTGGAGATTATTCAGATTAAACACTCGTTAAGTTCCTTTAAATTAGACTGAAAATCCGAGATTATTCAACAGTCAACAGTGCAAACGTACGGGAGGGACATTTGGAGACGGCGGTGGAAAGCTCTTGCTGGAGATAAAGGGTGGCGGAGGGGGTGGGGGAGGAGGAGGACGAGGAGCTGGTACTGAAGCCACTTTAGAGGTAAGTTTGCTTTCGATAGCGCCAGTGTCACCGGAAGTCGACGACTCCTCCGCAGCATTCGTAGCAGAGTTCGAGAAGGACGGCGGTACGGAATTTTTTATAGAAGGCAACACAGCCTGCACAGAGACAGCATGCACTTTCAGGTCTGCAATGTTTTCTATAGATGTAGCAGCTTCGACAAACAACACCGGAAGTAGGGATAGTGATGGTGATGCGCGGCCAGCGAAGCCACATTTCGGACAACGTTCACGACGCCTTCGCTTGGCTTTCCTGGAGCTGGGTTGCGGAGCTCTCGGCGAACCCATATCCGTGTCTGACTCCTCACACGAAGACGGCGCAGGAGAAGTCTGGATTCCCGTATCGGAGTAACTAACAACCGTAGCGTACATCTCGTCGATCTTGGACGGCGCAGCTTCCAATCAGTCTTGTCACTTGTGAGAAGGATCCGTGCAATCGCCCCCGAACCTAGTAACAAGATGCACGGTGGCGACCAGCACCGATACTGAAGCCAGCAGAATCAGGAATCCACGTTGACCATCGGAAATATAAGTATGTAGTACTGTAGTTCCGCGAAAATTTTTGGAATGAATCCAAATAATTCGCACTTTCGATTTTCGAAACTCGAAAGTCATGGAAAAGAACAATCAAACCGATGTCAATCAATCAGAGAATAGTAAATCCTGTAGTGACATCACTGAGAAATGTCACGGGCCACGGCTGACGAACTTAATCTTCCATCATCCCGAGTATCCATTGGTTTTCTGAGCGGTTATCGACGAACGACCAGTTTTACCACACATTTTATTTTGCTAAGCCATGCGTCAACTGTTGTAAAAAATTAAGCATACATCAATGGTCGTTTCGAGGCATTCTGAACAAGTATGAGACAAAGTGGTTGACTATGGAACCATCAGGAAAAAGAAACGGAAAATAAGCCACTGTGACATGACCAGCCGATCTGTACCGCAAGTTATAGTATTCTGATACTCTAGAGTATTTGGTATGATAATATTGCAACAAATTCGTATCCTGTACAAAAGGACAACAACAGCTCGAACAATCCCGCAACTTCCGGTTGGAGAACCGCGATAGGAGTCTTTACGAAATTATGCAGCTACTGGTTGGATTCGGCACAAGCGGTACGAAGAGTTCTACGAAGAAAAGTCATACATTAGCGCGTTGTCCAAGCACACGAAGCAAAATTTAATTACCGTGGAAGTTCTGTGATAAAGGAAAGACAGGCTGAAGTTGTTTGACAAGAGAAGCTCGCGCAATGGGCGCAAGGTTCTTCGCTTCGGGAACCACCACGTGATAGATGAAATCATTGTCTCGCTTGGCAGATTCGTAGGCTTTCTGAATTATGAGCTCTGCGTTCCTGAACGGCCAATGAACATTGTCGAACTGCTTCCGCGAGGCGATGATCTCGTTCATTGCAATCTGGAAAAATCAACGCTCTTAGACATTGCGAAATATTCCAGAAACACTTACGTACGTCGTAAGTGGTAACATGACCGTTCAGAAATTACCGTTAGATGTCCAAGCTCTTCCCCAAACTCCTGACTGGCTTTGTGACTTAAAGACTGGTAATAGTGAGCCATGGCGATGTATCCGTGGTGTTTACTAGCTACTAACGGAATCCATTCCTACAAATCAACAGCGTTTTCAACAGCAAAAAGATAATGAATTCATCCTCAAGCTTGACCTATACCTTGTCCCAACATGATCTAGCTGTGTCCTTCTGCATGAGCTTGGTGGCGTTCGCGTAAAAATCCGAGGTTTGTGCGGCCACTTTCGCGATGACGGTCTCTTTCATTTTGTCTAAAAACACAATAATCACATACAGCTTCAAGCTTTCATGTGATGGTTCTTAAGAGTAAGTAGTAAAATACAACTACCTTTCGCAGCTTTCATGAAGCAGACTTCCTGTGCTTGAGCAAGCATAAGCTGACCAAGGGCCTCTAAGGTGTTCTGGGAGAAGTCAGGTGTTGGGTCTTGCGGAATGACTGCGTGGACATGGTCTTTTATGTACTGGAACACTCCAGATGATAATTGAAAGTATTTCTGGGCGATCTTCAACCCGTCGTCCGAGTCGACTTCTTGGACACTGGCCACCTGTGTCATCATGGCGGCAGCGTTGAACAGTACACAA
Organism: Ramazzottius varieornatus; assembly: GCA_001949185.1. Lineage (NCBI taxonomy): Eukaryota > Metazoa > Tardigrada > Eutardigrada > Parachela > Ramazzottiidae > Ramazzottius > Ramazzottius varieornatus. The sequence continues at coordinate 360,587 of BDGG01000008.1, forward strand.
ATCCTCTCGAACGCAAGTGAGGCATGGGCTGAAATAACAGAAATTTCCATCTATGCGAGCGCCTAAGATTCAGCTCGTATCCTTACTAAGATTTCTGGTGCTAGCAAAGATGCCCGACTTGTCGAAGGCGTTGTTCCACCGAAAAGGAATCTGGTAGCCCACGGACGGTATCTTAGATTCCAGTGAACCCAGCTGATCATAGTATCTGGAACATTAACCGTATATGAACCCAGATAGCAACAACCGATCAGTGATCATCAATAGGCAATCAGTGATCATCAGTGATCACCATTATTCTTTCTACCTGTATAAAGTCTCGATCGAGGTTTCGGTCTTGTCCAACGTTCGTCCGACAGCATTCTTTCTAAGGCCTTCGAGCTCACGGATGCTGTTCAGAGTGTGGTCTGCGAAAAGAGATACGAAATGGACACGGTACTCAGTAATAGTTTCACGTAAAGGTTGGATTCGTCGAACTCAAAGCTAGAATTCTCACCTGCGCTGGCTTTCGTGTATTCCTTTGCCAAAGATTTCTTGAGAGGAGCAGCAAGGAATCCACTTTCATCCGTGTACTTGGTGGGACAAGCCAGGAAATGCTTGTCCACAATCTGAAGCACAACCAGGTTGGCCATGGCTAATATTCCAAGTCCCAGCTATCCTTTTGACTAGGATGGATCGAATGCCCAAGAAACGGACGTTCAGGATCAACCTCTTTCCAACTCAGTTGAGTTCCACACCTGCGATCGGGGAACGAAATGAATTCAGGGTTTAGGAGGAAGTTCAGAAGAGTCCACAGAAGAGTAAGAAAATGACCCAAACACCCGAACCGAACACAAAATCAAAACTAAACGTCTGCAATCAAATGAATCAATGCGAATCAACCAGCGTGCGTGTGATATCATATGACATGACGTGACCGGTTAACTGTGGGTGGGTGGGAACGCTACTGGTGATTCACTTGAGATGTTATGTCCTCATAGCAGTGTAAGAAATGCGTGAGTCGGGTTGGGTTTTGTTTGGGTGTTTGGGTGTTTGGGTTTTGGGGACTTCCGGTCCTTGGCATTGCCGCTGGAATCGGACAAATCCAAGAATGCAAGAATCACTAGCCTTTGTGCCTCTTCTTGATCTGTGCTGGTCATTTTGGTTATTATGCGCTGGGGCGGGGTAAGAGAATCAGACGTTGCGGGTAGCCCTTGTCTCATGCACATAATATTATACTGAACGCACTGCGGTCGTCGTAAGGTATGGGAATGGGATTTTCAGATTTTGTGTTCTCTAGCTGAATGAAATCCCGGTCTTCACTCTCAACAGACTAGCTGTTATTATGTGCTATTATCTACCATAATTATACTATTGTCTGTTATTATTGCTGGCAGACGTTCTTGCCACCAATGCGAAAGCAGCTTCCGTCTTCAACCAACCACGGAAGCCCCTCTAAGGAAACTCTGGATGGACTGCTGATCGGCAAAGTGCAGGTCGACAATCGCAGGTCGACAAATTTCCTCCGAGCAGTTTTTCGTCATGACACCAAGCAGGACCGGGACTGCACTGATTTACATTCCGAAAGAGGTATGCAATTAACCCGAGCTCGAGGGTGGTTGAGGCTAAAGTTGCTCAGATACAAAGTACGTGCTCGTGGGATCACGTCGACTGTACTCTCGCGACGCGCCTAATCATGATCCTTGTAGTAGAAATTAGAATCCCATCAGATGTATTTTGAAGTGACCTTGTGGAAGACATGCATTGGTGCTCTGGCGGACAATGTCCATCAACAGTAAACGCGGTAATAGCGACACACTAACCATTACTCGCGATGCATTGGACGATATTATGCGCACTATGAGAGAGCTCAAGGTATCATTGGACAGAAAGGTGGCTGAAAAGCATCGTACTGATGAACTTCATCGACGGCAGATCCTGGATTTGTCGTGTCAGCTTGGCTTGGACAAGAAAGCATCGCCGAGAGGTATTTGGTATCAGCCAAAGAAAAATTCACTTCGTTGTATTCTGAACATTTTGTATGTGGTGTTTTCTTCAGGGGACGTCACTGAACAAACTAGAAGTTTGAAAGAGCAGATTGGGCTGAAGGATGAGGTGCACCAACTTCGGAGGGAGAACCAGCAGCTGAAACGCGAAAGGCAGGAAGCGAGTAGTCAAGACCGGCTGACGAGTCTTCTGAAATGCCAGATTGATCAGCTTCGTAGAACCAACAGCGAGCAACAGAAGCAGATCGAAAAGGCAAACGAGAAAAGTAAGGAAGAAGCTAGGTTACATCGTCTTCGTGTAGCCAGCCTTGAGGGAGCCAACAGTTCGCTCTTTAGGGAGAACCAAGCTTCACACCAGCGCCTTCGAGAGCAAACTGAACCAACTCAAAACAGTCCACGTTCGTCTGCTCCTCCCGATCCTTTACCTACTCCGCTCTGCACTTCCACCCCTAAAAGATACCAACATGCGCATACATCACTACTTGGACACAGAAACGAAAACGAATCGTTCAAAAATATTCAGAGAAGTCAGACCGGAAATCGCCACAGAAATGACAATGAATCGTTCGAACAGAACAACAGATATCACAATGTAGTTCGTCAGAGGAACGATAATGAAGTATCGGAGGTCCGTCCTTACTCTGTCCAGACATGCGGCCGTCCATCGCCATGGGCGTCACCACCCCAAAGGTTCCAGACACAAGACACGGTACCTCTGTCCGCCACAGATCTCGGAGAGGATCTGTATCAAAATAATAACAGCTTTTCCGCACCACAGCCCGTCTATACACAATGCAGGAAAGTTGACGTTTGTCATCAGTCCGGTGGACCCACTATCTGCTCAAAAGAGACACAGATGGTCCCTCAGTCCGTGACGGACATGGGCGGAGCGCTTCATAATATCGTCAGTGGACCACACAATGAATTGCCCGACGTACGGCGCTGCTTGCCTGAAGAACCTCGACAAGCCGAGTCAGTGAACGAGAGAGCGTCCCAACAGTTCATAACGTCCTGCAGGCAGCCTCCCGCAAAACCGTCGCTGAATCAGAATAGCATGGAGTGCGTAGAGGCACCTGTGGCAGAACCACAATGCAACATGCAAGGTGCGGATGGTGAAGCTAGGAAGTCTGTACAGCAAAGCGGCAGTTTGGAGCAGATATCGAACGAAAGCAATAAACTGTCGAAGCAAGTCAAATCACTAAAGAAGTCCCTAACGAAACTACAAGAAAACTTGTCAGCGGACGATCGGTTCAAACGAGAGAACGAGGAACTTCGAGCGCAAGTCAGCCATCTGAATGCATTGATTGATCGGCAAGCGTTGGTCCTAAGGCGAGATCGCCATGAGTTCTTCGATGAGGAAGACAGTACACTGAGTCTACCTCGGCCCTTTGGGTCGGAAGAGTTTCAGGGTCCTTGTGAAAAAACTTGTGAGCGAACCTGCCCGGAACCGGTCAACAGCTTCGCTGAACACCACGACAGCTACGGCGACCCGGAAGTGTCCAGCTGTACACAGCCACAAACGGCGATCTGTAACGTGCCTGTCAGTTCGTGTAATTCTGCCAAGGATTCGTGGTTTGATTTCCTGGACAGGAAAGAACAGGAGCTGTTGAGTGGTAGAGCACAAAAGAAGTCGTGGAAGTGCGCTGATCCGGTACAACCTGCGTGTCCTCCACCTGAACCTCCAAGGAGGGAAGAGCCTACCGCGGATAACGCTGGCTGTGCTGTGCCACTTCCTCGGAAATCATCGCGGTCGACACTTCCACTGCAGCCGGTCTCTTATATACCGCCTCGCCGAACTCAGTAGTGTCCTTTTTGTCATACATGCAGTACCCTTTGTTACAGTTTTACGCAAACCTGTTCTTGGCAGCTGTCAGAACTGTTGGAGAAGAATTGTGATGGTAAAAAACCCCCCAAAAGGTGATGGTAAATAGATACTCGTTTGACTTGCAAATTTTTGTGTCGAAACTTCCCGGCGTAGTAAATACCAAATTTTGCCAAATAATTGTGAGCACAAAGTATTCCGCTCCTTTAAGGTAATACTAAGTTTTTATTGAGCGTTTGTCTCGTTTGTGTGTCCGCGCACATTAATATCAGTTACGGCCTTATATATACGAAAGATCAACATGCCGGCGTGGGAGCTGTGTTCTCGGGGTTGCGTGCTGGCAGGACTAGTTGCCTTGATGATTTCAGCCTGTTCCGCGCAGGTCCGAAATACCTTCCCACCAGCCAGAAAATATGACTTTGATGCTCTATCTAACGCTTTCACCGCAGGACCTTGCGGGATGCCAAGAGGTGGGCACTCAACATGATGTTGGAAGGACTGGTCTCCTCATTCGTTACAATCTGTCCTGTACTGCATACGGTACAGTACTAAGCTCTGTTTCATCTACCGATGGGTGGTACTTTTAGCCTTCTGGCCAACCCATCCAACATTTTTTATGGTTTCTTTTACGGCCATAGTTCTTAGTTCGCGAGGCGAGTCAACTTGGCCGTTTTAGAAAGTTTTGATCAGCTTTCGATCATCCCGCTACGGGGGAAGATCAACTGATAGGATCTCTGATCCTCAGTATGTACCATCCTCCACACAGTCGTACGCGTGAATCCGTCCCCGGTAGTGAGCACGCGGCAAACCGGCCAATCAGCGGTCAGCTGTCAATCAGTCAAACATGAATGTGCTGTATCACACACGGTTAGCCCAGCGTGTCATTGATTACCTGATTATGTACTCATGGCGCAAACCCTACATCGCAAATACCGCGGCCGTCAAGCAATGGGTTCCATCGTAAACAGCATCTTCTCGTGGAGTACCGTGGTCTCGTGTGTAAAAGTCTTGGACCTTGGACAAGTTACCCATCGGTATGACCATCACAATGTCGCAGCAAGCCATGGGATGGAGTCTTCCTGCAACCAAGTGCAAGCCTTTGTTACCAAGATATTCACCGCATCTGGAGGAAACCAGGAACCACAGTAGCTTAGTGCATCATGCGGTCCTCAAGCTTCGTACCGGTTATGAAAGACGAGTTTGGCGAGAAGTAGTCCAAGACGACATCTAGCGGTTCGCCCTGCACAAGGTTCGTTGTGGTCTCCGGACCAATATTGGGAAACGTCTTGCAGCTCGTGTTCAGACCTTTGAGATTTTAAACAAGGTTAACTTGGCCAATCAACAAAGAAGACCATCAGGTTTCACTAAAACGGAGGAAATTTTACCTTCGGGTCGCCATCCAATAGCAATCCAGTTTTTGCTTTGAGCTTGAAGAATCACTTCAATTTCCTGAGTACTGTTCAAGATACGTCAGTGAAAGGTGAAGTTGGAGGACTTCGACGGTTTCACCTGGTAGTCTTCCGGTTTGAAGGTGATATTCGCGACCGGTAATTCCTGCATGCAGTTGGGGCCATGATGGCCGGCAAAGCAGTAGCAACGCCGCTTGGGGTACGACTGGGCGTCATTGTCGATGCACTGTCCGTGTCCGCGGTCCGAGTTTTGCACAGTCATCTGCGGAAGAAAAGGAGAAAGCTTCACTTCAATTCACTGTCAGTTCTATCGAAGATACTCTAGAACACATCGTGCGAAAAAGTTATCACAAAATTCCACCTTTGTATTGACAGAGTAGCTTCAGAAGACCCGACCACCGGCATCATAACAGCAGTGTTTCAGAAACCTTTGATGGGTATATTGAAATATGCGTATCCTGATATCGTGAATACCCGAATGCTGTCTTTTTCCGAATAATTTTCATCCAGTTTTCTAAAACAATCTTGTTCATCTTCTGCTCGTATTTGCAGCTCGGGAGCCGGCTGATCAGTCGATTACTATTGGAATGATGCATGTCATATGGGCGGTAGGACAAGATCTTTACAATCCGCCATCAGCCAAGGATCCGCCCATCGATCCGATGGGCACCAAAATGGCCGCCAAACCGTCGAACCCAGATCTGATCCGTGAGTTCTATCGCAAGGGTGAAGTTTACGAGCATGCACACAAACCGCAGAATTGTTGGTACTGGAGTCTCGACCTATGCATGGGCGACTGTACCCATTCTCCATAAAGTAGCAGTTGCACTAAGGCGTGTTTTGAGAACAGGATCCCGGAGGTACAAAGTTAACGGCTTCTGTCCCTTTGCATGAAGATAACCGTGGCTGCATGCGGATGTTAAGTTTTATTCAGTTGTCAGTAAAACCCATTTTAGAGCAAACGTTGTGTGTACGAGAAAAAATTGTCTTACACCCAACTTTGCATTCTGTGAGACTTTACGAGTTATATTCTGCTGGCTTAGCGTGCACCACGTACACTATGGCGACATCCATGACCTTGTCGATGGGCTTGATTTCGGTGATCTTTGCTGCTTGCTTGTTTGTGTACCATGCAGAAGCAAGAAAGTTCAATAGAGTTGAAGTGGAAGACTGGGAGAAGTTGCCGGAAGATATGCAGACTGACTCTTCCGACGTCGGCTCTTCCCTTGAAGCTCGCCAAGGCCAGTGTCATAGGTCCTGTTCCAAGAGATGCGTGGCGCAAGAAGGGCAACTCACTAGATGCCGCACTACCTGTACCAAACGATGTCTGGTCGGAGATGAGGACACGGACGAAGATGTTGCGAATACGACAACAAGAAGTTCCGGTAAGTGACCGTAAGTTTATTCCCCCCACGTTCGGGGCCATATACAGTTGTGTCACGTATACTTTTGGATCGTTCGGATTTTTAATGGTGAATCCTACGTTGCAGCCTTCAGGTCGACAACGGTCCCGTCAGTCCCAGACCATACCACCACCGCCACCTTCAACACCACTACGACCGTCGATACCGCCATCGAAGCTACGACAATTCCGTCAACCCTCGGTTCTGTAGTTCCAACGAAAACGAGGAGAAACCGAATCACCAATCGGAACAAGAAGCTTTCTCCCGACGGCGAAGTTGTCTGGTTGGCCATTTTTCAAGAGACGGGGTGATCCTCTAGATGCCGATAACGACTAACCCGGAACTGGCTCCACAGTATAGCCTGACCATAGCCTAGTACTGTTTCTCAGTGCGATGTTCGCGCTTTTTGTGCTCCTGCTGAATTAATAATACCTTCGTTGCTAATCTGTTGCTAATTTTAACAGTACCAGTACCTGACAAGATTATCAAAGCAAATCAAAAGCAAAATGACAGTTATTGGGAACTGATTAAACCAACAACGTTCATCCTTTCTCAGGTTTACCAGCGTTCTTATTCTTGTCTACAGTCCCACCAGTAAGCCGAAGCTCCGTTCCGTCTGATAGTTTCGTACTAAGGGCTTCTCCCCCGATTGTTATGTACTTTTTGGGGGTCGCAGACAGTTTCAGCGTCGGTGGCTGTGTATCCCGGAACATGGCCAGCATCCTGTCCAGCTTGGCCACTTCCGTCTTGAAGTCCACACCAAGATACCTGCCTGGTGGCCCTTTAGCGTGCTTTCGTTTCCCCGCTCCATGCTTACCTTTCACACCTCCATGCGCGCCAGGCCCGGTCGTTTGTTCCGGCACGACGATCTTCCTTAAATTCGGGCTGAGTTTGAATATCTGTACAGAGCCCGTTTGGTCACACACGAGAACATACGGCCCCCATGGGTTGAACCTGACAGTTTCCGGTCGGCTCTTGTTCGTCACAGCCACAGTTTGAGAACATAGAGGAGTATATTTCGACACCGCTAGATCGTAGATTAGCAGTTGACCGTCGGTCAGCAATGCAGCGAACATTGTGGAGTTGTATGGTGCCCAAGCGACGTCGCGCACTCCCACGTCGAAGCTCCACTTGAAGATGTGACCGTCTTTGAGACGATGGAGGTCGAAAATGTAGATTTTGTAGTCGTAGCCGCAGGTGATGAAGACGTCTTTGTGGTAGGGGTTCCAGCGGACCGCGGAGACGGGGAGCTCGTGGACTCGCATGGAGTGCTTGACGTGCCGGAAGACGTCAAAGTCGCAGAAGTGGACGAAGCCGAAGAGTGTGCCGATGAGGAACAGGTTCTTTTGGAGAGGACAGAAGGAGACGCAGTGAGGCTGATCGAGGTGCCAGTTGGGGTTGTGGAAGAAACCGGGCATGCTTGTCGAAAGAAGCAGCCGCGTCGGTATCAGCGTGTGCTAAAATGATAATTGTGACCCTAAGCTAGCGGGAAAATGGAAGTCAATTCGAAATAAGGGACCAGGTTAGTTTAATACCTTCTCGATGGTCCATTCCCTGAAGTTTCCTTCCAGACCAACCGAAAAAAATCTAATATCTCCATCTGGATTTTCTTGTAGGAACTTGATCTGTAAAAGGGATTGTCACCATAACATGTCTCCACAAATAGACGCAACACTAAAACGGGCTACTCATACCTGGCAGACGCTTCTCGTGTGGACTTCATCGAAACAGGAAGTTTCGGCCACTGGACCGTCGCTCCTGACACCCAGGTTGATGTAGATGATGTTGCCGTTATTCGTCCCACCAACCAAGATGAAGCCCTTGGGATGAATGTCGAAAGCCATGACAGGCTTCGCAATGTACTGAAGATACTCAGGATAAACCGGATTTCGTAGCGAGAACCATGCGACGAAGCCAGTCGTCTGCCCGGGACCGATATGCGGGTCCCATACTGTCAATACAAATAGAAATTTCGTTGCATCACACGTACAATTAGAATGTTTTAGTGACTACAGACTTCCAACGAACCTTCGTCTCGTCCTCCACTACACACAAACATATCAGGATACCGCGGATGCCATATGGCGTATTCCATCTTGACATCTTTCAGCCTTGGATGATGAAGGTTCCAAAGCGGCATCAGGGAACCGGTAGAGCGATTTCCGTCTAGAAGGTCTTCAAAGTACCGATAGTCTTGCGAGACCGGCAAATGGAAAGGCTGAAGAATCAGCTTCTCCATCAGTTTCAGACCGCGGAAAATATGCTGAATATGCCTTTGTTTTTCCAGAGTAATCAGCTTTGTCGGAGCGATGTGGGTTGGCCACTCGGCACCATCGGCCACTTTCCTTTTGGTTACATCGATCTTCTTGTGTGTCGGTATCAGATTGAGTACCCACTGCTTCTCAAAGCCGGCTTTTACTTCCGCCAGAATTTCACTGTCGTGCTTGCGGACTTCGACGACGGAATGTTGGCCTGAAGGGTGAGAATGATCCTCCTTCACATCTGCCCGCTTTCTTGCTTGGTCGGCAGCGTATAGATCATCGATGGCGTAGCGACGAATCTTTACCCGGAAGTTCATAATTGGCATTTCATCAGTCTCACTTGCAATCTCCTTCATAACGAATAAATACAGTATGAAGTGTCTATCCCTGATACGGAATATCTCATTACGGGAATAAATTAAGGACTTACGTACGACTGTCGCTGCCATATTTGTTGTGGGCGGAACACCGACTCGATGTAGTTATAGCGCTTCCGCGGACCCGGAAGTTGCTTGCCATCCACGACAGGAAACCGCTGAGCTCGTTCTTCGAGCACCGCCTTTCCCCTCGCAGAATTCACGTGAAGCTTTGTTCCCACTTGGAGAAAAACAATTTCCGACTGACTGATGTTCTCCTCTTCCGTGATCATACCTGTCTGAACACAGCGACAACTGACTTTAACTACTTCACTGGCTTACTATCATACTACGGTATTCACTATTGGTACTTCGCGGGACTAACCTAACCTTCTGATTATATTTTACGAGGTTCACAGGGGCGTTAGGGTTGTGATCTTCTCGCAAAATATTCAGCGTTTGTTTTAACAAAGCCAGGTCCTCGGGTACTTCCTGGTCGATGGGGGCCACTTTCTTGCCGCCTTTCGTCAAGTGACCGAAACCGCCGGGGAAGTAAGCCAAGCGAAATTTTTGACCGAGAGTCTTTCCGGGACCAGCCATTGTAGAATGCCGTCTGGTGTTCGTAACAGCGGAAGGAGGTCCGAAGATGGAAATCCGCGGCCTGGCGGAAACCTTTACACACAGCAAGAAACAACTGTAAAAGCACACCGGAAACAACGTTCGATATTACGGTTGTTCCTCGTTCGATGATGTTACCTTCTCGATAGCGAAAGCTTTCGGCGGCAACAGGGCCAAAGTGCGGGTATAGAACATTTCACAGGAAAGTATGTGTCGCTGATACACACGGATTTGCCGGCAGAGGTCCTCGTACTGATTGGGCGTGCAAGTTCGTTTCCGCATGGCAGAACCCCGAGCTGCCAGTCGATCGACAAAGTCCGAACCAAACACTTGTTCCAGGATCCGTGCAGGTAAGGAAGGATTAGTCTTTTCTCGTCTGTAAAAGAATTCGATAGCTTCCTTCTCCGCGTTGAAGGGCGGGAGACGCAATTGGCTCGCACGCCGCTGATGACGAACAGTGGAAGCATGGTGGACAAAAGATTCACGGTTCCGCGAGTAGTGAGACTGCAACGTTAACGAGAATTTCATTGGGGGAAAAGGTGACAACAAGAACTGTCAAGAACAAGGGATAATTCAACATAGAAATTCTGAGGCTCGATGCCGAAATTCCGCAAAATTTAATCTGATTACCGGACGGCTCCTGAACGCTTCCGACATTGTCACGCCAAAATTAATAAGCTATTCACAAAGAGTGTTCTTTTCCTTCATGAAACGCAATTCGCATACGCACAGCAAACTAGATTCATCATAAAATTCGATTGACAACAGATCCCATATGCATCGTGGTCTAAACAGTCCAAAAGACTTACCGGGAGTTCAAATCACTGCGACGCAGGGACAGCAACTCGTATTCCGGCTGAGAGGTTGCTAAGTTGTCCGCTGCTGCCTGGACCAGTCGGAAATCTGGAGAGATCGTGAAGACGATGCTGCACCTAAACTAAAAACAAGTACTTTCCCTGGAAATGGCTATCGATCGGTAGCCACTGTCCGGCATTGTAACCCGCAAAGCGAAAGCATGTAAACTACTCCCATGCACACTGTCGCTCTCCGCTTCTGCGCCCGTTTAGCGAATACCAGTCAATGACACAATCAACACCAGTCCAACATGCAGAAACCGCCTGTTCAAAATCTTAGACCGGTTTGTTGTGATTTTTGGTACGTCGTGCTGTGTCCTGATCGAATAATCAAGATTATCGGATGTATGAGCGATTGTTTGCTTAGATTCGTGAAGCTGAAACCGGTTCGTGCTTCCACTTGCAGAGTGGCGGCCACGTACATGGCCTCCTTCTACACGATGGAGGTACTTTTTAGCATCGAGGCAGCTACAAAGTTCAGCCCGTACGGCGCATCGTTCAAGGACAAGTTCCAACGCACTGTCATCCTCTTTCAGCGCAGTCATCGACTCTCCGCTGGTCCAGAAGGACAACGCCACGCAACGTGTGCTACGGCATTTCCTGCTTTCACCAAGCGACCTGATCCGCTCCATATGTTCTGGGATGGCAACTGTAACTCATCGCGGAGCGGGTGATTCGCTGCAGGTACGTACAGAAGATCGCTGGTGGCATGTGGCAGACCGGAAGTTGCTTCAGTACGCGTGAATGTATGGCTCGCCTACGATACTATTACCTTGCAGGATCGTGACCCAGGAGGAAAGCAAGGAAGTGAAGCTGCAGATTCGTCAGGATCAAGAGCAAAAGGGACTATCCAACCGCAAACGAAACGGATTTATGGAATAGTATTCGCTATCTTGTTGGTTGATCTCCTGGCATTTACATGCATCCTGCCACTTCTTCCAGCTTTGTTCGATTACTATGGCCAGAAAGACACGAAGGTTCGTTGTGATGTTCCGAGGAGATTTCACGTGCAAAACTTGGTGTGCGGAGCGTTGCTAAATTTTGTATTCCTTTCCAGGATAGCACATATCGAGCTCTCCAGGATTTCGTGGAGCGAACTCAAACCTTCTTGGGAATACCTGTCTCTGAAAAGTTCAATTCCGTTCTATACGGAGGACTACTGGGATCGCTCTTCTCCTTCCTGCAGTTTGTTGCTTCCCCTTTGATCGGCTCTTTGTCCGACGTATATGGCCGCAAAACTTTGCTACTAATCACCACAGTAAGCTTTAGATGGTCCTGTATAAATCGAAAATGCTTATTGCCTGTCGACTACAGTCCGGATTTTTTCCAGGCCGGAATTGCGTTATCTTACATTGTGTGGGCGCTCTCAACGTCTTTCACGTTGTTCGTCCTCGCCAGAATAATCGGAGGTATTAGCAAAGGAAACATCAGTATAGGTACGGCCATTATCACGGATGTATCTACGCCGGAAACCAGAGGCAAGGGCATGGTGAGAAGATTTTTTCACAGCATTAACCTGTGTGAGATTTTGATGGTCGACGATTGAGTTTTCTGTTATTGTGGTCGTAGGCGCTGGTCGGGATCGCGTTTTCATTGGGGTTCATAATTGGACCGATGATCGGAGCACTGTTTTCCGCCTATGCAAAAGCTAACAACGTCTCCAACTTTTTCATCTACCCCGCCGTGTTTTCCCTGGTTTTAGAACTGCTCGATTTGGCACTGATTTGGCGGTTTCTTCCGGAGACGCTATCGAAAGAAAAGAGAGTACGAAAAATGTTTCGAACCCAGCCCGAATCGCTTTGTCTGAGTCACGAGCCTTATTTTATTTTAGGCACCATCGGTCCTGAAGAATCTCAAAGAAACCGTGGACTTCATCGACCCTCGTCGTTTGCTAAATTTCTCCGCTGTCAAGAAACTATCCGCGGAGAACCGGGCTTTACTTCGAAAGATGGGCGTCACCTACCTCCTGTTCTTGTTCTTTTTCTCCGGACTGGAATTTACCCTGACGTTTCTCATGCATAACCGATTCGACTACAACAGGTTCGTGACAGTTTTACTTCCCGTCTTCCTTCCCTTCTTTTCGTTATCGAAATTGTCGTCATCGAGGTTTTCTGTTCTCCTAGCGTCCAGCAAGGACGAATGTTTCTCTTCATCGGCATAATCATGATAGCCGTACAAGGCGGATATGTCCGCCGCATTCCCGCTGGCAAGGAAAAAAAAGTAGCCATTTTGGTAAGGGCGTTTTCTTCGTGTAACTCAACTATAAATTGTTGCACCAAATGGCGCACCTTGTCAGTGATACTGGCTGAAGGCGTGCGTCACTGGGGAAAACGATTTCGTCGACTCTGTACGCCAAGCTCCAAATGCTTTGCAGGGTCTTTTGATGGTCATACCGGCCTTCGTCATCATCGCTTTCGCGACGGCTCAACCGATTGTCTACCTCGGTTTGGCCATGTACTCATTCTCTTCGGCGACGATTGTGCCGTGTCTGACTACCATCGTGTCGAACCAAGGAGGTGACGACCAGAAAGGAACTGTGATGGGCATTTTCAGATCTCTGGGCGCTCTAGCACGCACCGTCGGACCACTTTTCTTTTCTACACTCTACTGGAGTTTAGGACCAACCATATCGTACACTATCGGCGGACTCTTACTGTCTTTGCCTTTGATAACTTTGAGAAGATAGAAACAAATTTTACAGGAGCGTATAAATATTTTCTCGTCAGAAGAGTGGAACTATTCAGTTTTGTATTTGGTACATGGACAAAAACCCCGATAAAGTTTTTGCTCGAGTAGTTTCTTACATAAGGAAGGTTTTCTTTGTACAGTAACGCAGGAGAGAAGAGGACAAAATCCGCGAAGGAATCCAGTTACATCTCGGCATCGTCTGCGTGTTGTTGACGCGCTCTTCCGTGTCGCACCTTGAAGTTCCTGAACTCGTCCTGCAAAAATATCGTGCTTCAAAACTCATTTCAACTTAGAAAAACAGCACGGCGTTCGGCTTCAAGGCTTACGTTGAACTGTTCTTCAGCGTAAGCCAGTTCACTGAGGAGATCCGTAATGGCGTTATTGAGCGCTTCGTGTGGCGCGTAGTCGGCCGTGGTCTGTATTCTCAAGATGAACTTGTTCTCAAGGGGATGAGGCACTTTGTATCCGGCAAACACGACGTTGGGGTCTTTGATCAGCTGCCTGCAAATACCATTTCACCTTCTGTTAGAACTTTGTTAAGTGGCGGTAAAACGAGAGAGGCATATGAAGCACAAGACAACAAGATCGCCTACGCTCGAAGCATGTTTCCCAGCGTGTGGTCCTCCTTATTGAAGGTAAATATTGCAGCGTTCGGAACTTTGGTATCTTTCTCCATCGTTATCCTGCCAAATCATGTATGGGATCAATTTGAAGGTGCGTACAGTCAATTGTATGCAGGTTAACTAGTCCTTTTCATTCTCGGCACCCATAAGACCACTTACTTCTTCTCTCCAGGGTAGAGAAGATGCGACTCGAAAGCCGGAGGCGCGTTCATGGTTGGAAGCTAAGGCACTGTAGGAGAAGAAACGCACTGACACCGCCGGGAGAACAACACGGTTCGGGTAAGGTAAGAATGGTACTCTTGAACAAGTCACCACAACCAAGCTAACGATGTGCCAAGCGGATGTTCACTGTCCAGGAATGAATACCAGATTCGGTACCGTCCGCACAGAATATGGATCTTTAACACTGAATGTCCCGGGAGGATTTAATCCAGAGTCCAGTATCTGGTCCAAACTCCAGACTCTGATTTTCTGAAAACGAAGACGAGAATGGAACCAAAGTTACAAAGCCTTCCGATGTTCCGACTTTTGTTTTGCACCTTTGGTCTACTCGAGCGCTCAATCAAGAAATTCACTAATCAACGCAACAACTTAACTCCCTTTCGAACGACTGCCATTCGCAATCTCCACACTGGAATTGGAATTTGATAATCAAGTAAACTAACGTTTTTCACAAATTCGGTCGCTTTCTTTGGGTCTTGCAGGACTTCTCCAATTCCCGAAGAAGACTCAAGGATTGCAACGGTGGTGATTGAAGCGGAGGTAGCCGGGGACGCGACGAGAGAGTGTTGGATTCAAGTACGCCTGCTGGAGCTGTCGGACTCGTATATGGGACTGTCGACCGGAAGTCCGGAATAACACCAAGCACTAAGACATTGGTTTGTTGGTTTGCAAACCACCGAACTCTGCGGACGATCCAATTCCAATGGCTAAGGCGAAGTTTCTGACGGTACTGCTGGGAAGTCTGGGATCGGGACACAAGAGGGTAGTTCGGCGGCTGCGAACGGATGGAAAGCTAGAAAAGTTGATATGGGATCCTTTAGTAAGGCAAGAAGTCCTTTACAGAGAGATCAGGAAAGTTCGCACCCTCAAAGACTGAAGTGATAGCGGGTGTCCTGGACGCCATTTGCATCCTGTGGTTAGGATGCCAGATACTTCGAATGTCTCTCTCGTGGAGCATTACTGTTCCGGACGGGATTGTAAGTGCATATTCTGTTCTGGTGTATCAGTGTCCAATACTGTCCATCACCAATGCTACCGATGCTTTGCCGATTCGTATCAAGCTTTAACAGCGTGTTTCCTGTTGTGAAAAGGGTCTGAAAAATTGCACATAATATTTGCTCATAAGAGTGTGCTCCCCGCATCAGTGAGGCCTTATGTACACTATGGTAGTCTTACCGTCTTACCATATGTCTTAAGCAGCCGGAAGTACGAATTACCGTTCGTGCAGTCAAACTAGAAAGAGGTGTTACGAACGACTGTGACGTTCCTGCCAGAGAAGGTCTTCCAAATATGGGTTCCGGAGACAGTTGGTCACAGCGACCAACCCATCTTGTCAACTCATGTTTGTCTTTCGGTAGTAAGGTCGCTCGACGCGAACACCTGAGGAACTACTACCTCGTAGTGACGAAGCGTGCGCTTGTGGCGTTCGCCCTGATTGTGAGGAAGAGAGTACTTCAGCAGAGCAGATCCAAAGTCAGCGAGTCAGCAGAATCGCGGATATGTTAGGTAAATACCAGATGGTAGTTCTCAGTTGTTCCGTCCATCTATCAAAGCCACGAGCAAGGCGTAAGACTTCCAGAGCTGTATTTGGAAGTTCGACTTTGAGGCTTCTGGACCTTATTTTGCGAGGAACCACGATATGGCACCTGCGGGAACTGTTTTCGGAGGTCGAAAGGTGAGCGTACCACTTAATTCGCGAAGAAGAGTCGTCAATATGTTTATCGTGTAGTTTAGGGGAGGTCGAGATCCAGCAGAAGAACAGGCAGCCTTACAATGGATATACGCAGTACTACAGGAGCCAAGACCCGATGCGCCGTTCGATGAGCTGCTCAAAGATGGACAAGTCCTCTGCAGGTACGATTCGCTCTGTTACTCCGATAATAGACATTCCGAGTGTATAAGCTGGAGATTCTAAACTGCGTTTGCAGGCTGATGCGCAAGGTGGATCCTCGCCTCATCCGCAAAATTAACACTTCCGGCGGTCCTATCAAGCTGATGGAGAACCTCGCTGTGTTCACGGAAGCATGCCGTCAACTGGGCGTCCAGCACTACGACCTGTTCCAGTCGATCGACCTGTGGGAGCAGCGGGACATTGGTATCTCGTTGAAAAGTTCTCAAATTTGGATATAGGAGGCCGGCAAACAATCTCGGGGATGATCCTTATCGCTAGTGGCGCATGTTTGCAGCTAATAACAACGAAAACTGCACCACTTGAGATAACGATCATCCCGAGACTCTTTACCATATGCTGAACATTACGCTTTATTGTAGGTGCTGTATACAATTGCTTGAGCCAGCTTGGTGGTATTTTGCAAAGCATACGTCCCGATCTACCAGCCTATGGACCCCGAATAGCCGAAGAAAATACAAAGTTCTTCAGTGAGCAACAAACAAGGGCGTCATCAACCAGATCAACAAACTCTGTCAACGCATATCAGAACCAAAGTAATGGAATGAGTCAAGGAAGCAAAGGTATTTCCAGGTCCGAAAAAACTAGAAACCAAGAACCTTGTCACGTCCAAAACGTTTTCCGATGCACCTTTCATCGTTCAGTACCGCGAAGTTTGACCCCACCTTGGTTTCTGCTTCCAGGTCCACCACCACCAAGCGCGAAACCGGGAAGTCAAGTGAAAAATCAAACGAGCCGACGATGACCAACAAATATACGGGTTTCGCAACCTCGAAGAGTCTAATGGGCATGAAGTTCATCGAGGAATACCTTTCGGACTGAATTTTTCTGCAGGAAGCTGCCCCGACCAGCATCTTTTCTCTGAGCACCAGGCTCCGCGTGTACGCTCTTTTGAAACCACTTTCATTCGAGATTTAACAATGATATAAAATCTAAACGTTTTGGTACATATGCTTGCTACGTATAAGTTCGACAAGGACAACCTGAAAATTTATCGGTACACCGTATTAGAGACTAGAAGTTCGTTCAAATATCGATAAAGTAGATAGCAATGTACGGTACTCAGTGGCTTCGTAATGCTCCAGAGTTTAATTTACAGAGGCAAAACTTTTGAGATTCGAAAAGAAAGATCAGTTCTAGCAAGGAGTATGATATTCCACCAAGTGGAAGAGAGGTCGCGGTGGCGTCGTGGTCCCCAAGCTGAAGGGCGAAGAGAAGGTTCCCTGTACAAACTCGTCATCGAACTCCAGGCCGGCTCCCAACGATGACACGTTGCCACTGTGGGTTGACATGTTCAGTGAGGAGGAGAAGGGGCTGGATAGCGCAGTCTCCATCCGTGGCATGTCAGCAGGCGTCTTAGAGGTAGGTGGAACTTCGCATTGGTCAATACACGTTTTGGTCATGAGACTGAGCGGGTTCTTTATCACATTGTGCGTATCCACGTTCTGCGTTTCGAAGGGATTTGGTCGAATTGTAAAAGGGACGAAAGATGTGTTGGAGCCTTTGGAAGTAGTACAAGACTCGTAGCCACTCTCGGCAGGTGGCGCTAGGTGTATGGTGCCTCGTCGGGGTAAGGTAACGTAGCGAGGAGAAATGGCGCGACCGGGAATACTGCTGGCACATCGTTGCGGATGAGGAGCGAAGAGTGGAAGCTTTGACGAGTTCATGAACGAGGAAGCTAAAAAGAGAAAAAATGAGTTTTTTTAAAAACATATTAGGAAACACATATTAGGAAAACAATTTCACAACGGGAAGAAAGTGTTGGCGTACCTTTCTATGTTAGAAAAGCCGCGAAGTAAGCAGTGGATTTGAAAGTGGAATGTGAGAGAGGGACGATAGGAAAGGGAAGAAAACAGGAAAAGAAGAGCTCAGGACCGCAGGAATAGGTAGCGAAACCCCAGCACATCACGTAAGGTGCGTGGGGAAAGTCCATCACCAGGTAGGAAGATAAAGCCGGAAAGAGGTTCTCCGTTCTTTATACTATGGAGTATTTACCTCTGACAACCGATCGTCGTTTGAAACCACCGTCATCGTCTTCTTCGGAGGTCTGACCATTGATATTAGAGTCACCGATGTCCAGCGTCTTCTGCAGTTGACTGGCCAACTGAAAACAAGAAGGAAAAAAAATCGTTTTGCCCG
Source organism: Ramazzottius varieornatus (assembly GCA_001949185.1). Classification (NCBI taxonomy): domain Eukaryota; kingdom Metazoa; phylum Tardigrada; class Eutardigrada; order Parachela; family Ramazzottiidae; genus Ramazzottius; species Ramazzottius varieornatus. The sequence goes on from BDGG01000008.1 coordinate 378,873, forward strand.
AAAAATACCAGCGAAACACAGACCAAAATAAAATAAACGAAACCGAGGGTTTAACGGTAAAGAGCGGATATCGGAAAAGGCTTCTTAAGGGTGCGAATGGATAAAAGTTTGACCACAGCAGCCCGAAGGAATCTTCAAATTTCCTCAATCAAGCGCGCAAATTTTTCTCACAAGATACTGTATGAGTCCCGTTTAATGAGATGGAAGGTGTCTTGTAACTGACTTGATTAAAAGAAATGAAAACTCGGGTACGATGAACAAGACAGAAGTCATTACTCACTTGAAATGTCTGGATGGTTTTGCCCGCTGGACATGCAGCTTCCTCGTTGACTACGTCATACATCAGGGGGGAAATGTTGTTAGTGTTAATGGGCTTTCCGTACTCCTGTAAACAAAAGTCAAGTTAGAGAACCCGTTAACCCAGAACTGAAAAGCTTGCAAGGATGTAATATTCGCTAAGTTGCGGAATTAATTACAAAGTATGTTACTGCCTTTTGAGAAAGTAGGTCGGGTATATTGGCTGGATGAAAAAAACTACGGAAACGATAATCCTGTTTTGTAACGGTTCATGCTTGAGTAGCTTGTAGACACAAGAAAAGGGAACGATGGGATGTGTTTCGGTTGGTTTGTGTGAAAACAAGTTCGACGCGTGTAAGAGCCATGTTATTCTTCTGGTTGAAATATTCAAATCCTCTTTACGCAGCTCCCCATCACACAACATGTCAGGAACATGTGACAAAATGAGCTTTCATTCGCACTCTTCCTCAATCGCCACAGCCATATCAATCTTAATTAATCTGCCATTAAAATAGCCGTGTAATGAATGTCTGATCGAGTGTAACCCCAGAATATGCAAAGAGGAATGCTGTGACTGCTACTGTATGGCCGAACAGGATGACAAACAACGTGCATCACAGCCGTCATCAACCTGCATACACTCACGTTAGTTGAAGCGCATTAGTATCTGTATGCAGGTGGGTGCCGATTGGCGCGATATCGGCGTACCCATCGCGTACCTGCATACACTCGAACTTTATTAAACAGGCAGGTTACTGTATGCAGGTAGGAGAAATATGGTTGATTCGTGCTAGCTTCCATCGTTAGCCTGTTTATCACTTTACAGACGCTCGCCTGCAGCGCGGATGTCCGTGCAGAAGTTAATAGGACCAGAACGTCCTTGACAATATTTTCTTCAGTCAAAAGCAAGCTTCATCAGGATTTTGACCACGGGATGTTTTGAAATTTTGAACCGTATAATCACATCGATTTAATGCGGATTTACTGACCGCAAAGGTCGTAGTTTACTGGAAGAAAAGATGGGGCTTAAAGCCCCAACAATGATTCCGCACTGGCCACTTTTGGTCTACTAGCTCTTTAAATCCCATTCCACTGCATGATCAGCAGTGACCACACAGTGCTCATATTCGCGAAAACAACAATTTTGACGGACATGTATCGATCGTCGAATTGCCAATGTCCACACATGCTAAAAGTCAAAGATTATGGCGTACAATGGTCAAATGGAATATCATCACTATAAGAAGGATATACGACCACCCTGACCTAATCCCCCTGGCCTCCAACATCCTGACTTCCGATTCTGTGAGGACTTTCAGCAAAATTACGCCCCAAACAAAGTAAAGGATCTTTTTCTTCGGTGCGTTGAAGATTCTTGACAACAGCAGAAACTACCCTTACATCCGAATATCACGTTCGAGTCGACCCATAGCGACCTTTTGGGATGGGCGAATGCTCGCTATGCATATCTTTGCAAGTCCGTATCCTTTCTCAGCGTGAGATGGGCAAGGGAAGAGTTCAGAATGTAATAAGCTCTGTTTTGACAAAGTTTGGATCATATTGCTTTCAGTGGTCAATCATCAGCCACTTGCTTGAGCTATCTTGGTCTTCACTTCCTCGCTCTACACAGTTGCGGCTAATGTCTTCACATACTTTCCATTGCAAAATTGCCCATTGCACTCGGGAAATGGATATGGAGAAGGATAGACGAACTCGAGCGCTTGAACAAACAGCACTTGCAATGGATACCGTTTCCTCACCTGCTGCAATCGATGTCAGCGTGATGAGGCGCTAGGAAATTGTGCTCTAGATTGTACTTGATACTACACTGCGTGCCGTGCCGTTCCTGAAATAGTGTTGATGTTGAACAAAAAGGAAATTTGCATTTAACCGACTATGGCTATATACTCCTTCTATTTCATCCCCGCTTAGACTCTGTGGACCTTTCAAGAGGCTTTGGCATACATTCCACACTTTGTCCTTTGGTCACACCACTTCAATCGGCAGCGAGGCTCTCCAATTGCTTTTTAAATTTTAAAAGATGCACACCGGCCACATAAATTTGTCAATATCGATTATTTGACTGGCCGAGCTGTAAAGTGTATCATCTGCTGACGTTGCCATTTACAGTAAACACACACAATGCAACCGCCGTCCATGTATTTCATTGCACTTTGCAATGGGCAATGTGGTCATTTTTGTGTCAATATTTAATTATTCATCAGTTTCATTACAATAAAATGGGCAAAATGGCCTGTGGTTAAGCTGGTTAGCGTAAGCCGGCTCGCCTTCGGACAATGGAACGAGGATTTTGATCCAATATTCCACTCTTTTCTCTGCCTTCAAAGATACATCAGCGAGTCAAGTACCCTTCAGTTGCGCCGTTTGTCAGGCACTCCTTGGACTGCCTGGACACTGCTTCCGCCCAATTCGACAATGTGGCTCTCCAGGGGCCACATCAATTCTTAATGCTAATGCACAGCAGACGGCCAGTCCTCCGGACGTTACTCACTGCTACCCTTGCATATTAACCCACAGCGTGGATTAGACACGTATTTCGTGCCTTTTTACGGTTTACCAAAACACATTTTGATGAATAACAGACGAATACTTCGAGCGAATCCGACGGACCATTATTCTCTCTGGATTTTCTCCTAACTGTTATGGGAATTCGTTATTTTTCGTGGTTAAGGCCTTCACAGACCTCCGAAATTTGACACGTGCGCAAATGAGTTGAACCAGATCGTCAGCGCAAGTGGCGCACAGTTTCATTGTTTTTGGCTGGAAAAGTGCGCCACTTAGGAAAACGATTTGGTTCATTTCGTTTACCCACGTTCCATTTTAATCCTCAATATAGCCGACGAGGTATCGAGAAGTCATATCGTACTAACGGTTGGGTATTTTTACGGCTTATGAACACATAAATAACATTGAGTCAACACTCTCATTTTGGGCGGACATTTCAGATAAACTGGCGTCAGTGTGTGAAGGCTTTGGGACTAGGGTTCATTCAAAATTGTTGGTTCCGGCAAACGTTTACGCATATTTTCGCAGTGCGTGGACTGTGGACGCTCGTTCCGTCAAGAGATGCTTTGACGGTTAGACGGCACGTGTGGTCAATATTTGGGTCTGCCTACGAGGTTTTTCATGGTCCCAGCCGGTTCTGCCCCAATGGAAAAAGCTGTTTATGTTCTGACGGAACTGGTCCTGATAAGAGAGCGCCCCAAAGTCAACATGACCAAGGGAAATTATCGGGTATGAAATATAAATATTATACCATGTAACCTATCATCTGGTCCAAAGAGGAACTGCTTGCTTTCTGGTTATACTTCGCTCTGCAAGACAAACAACGTGTCGGGAAGCGACAACATAAAAAGTGCCTGTCCGAGGTTTCAATAGTTTCCTCTGTTGAGTGGCGGTATATGGATACTATAGTTATTGGCTGTGACATTTATCAATCGGAAAAGTTCAGCCGTAAAAAAAGATGAAAGTGTGTCAGTCTTTTTAACTCTTTCGCCTTGTCCCGTCACGCACCTGCATACAGTAGGTTCGGTATTCCGAGGGCGGTCCGATGTATGCAGGTGGCTGTCGGTATCGCCGAGGCTTCTGCATGCCTGTCTTCCCCGACGTGTGAAATTTTCTAGTGGTCATCTTTTCACCCTCTTTCAAATTCCATCACATCACAAGTTGTCTTCTTGTGTGTTGTTTGTACAAGGCTAACTCCAACGTTTTGAATTGGATCGTAGATGGAACTTGTCGTGCCTGCATGCTTTTGACACGGTGTCCCAGTTGAATTTGAATTTGCTCATTGAGTAGCAAAATAAAGTTGTAGAGAAATTGGCCTGGATTTCACTTTCAGGACAGATTATGTCGGCACGTAGTATCTACTTACGTTCAATAGGGAGTTGCGATTAGTATTCGCCGACGAGCAGCGTGATGACTTTGTGGAGGAACTGACAGGCGGCGTTTGGCTGGCTCCGTAAACCCAATGAGGATACTTTTCCTCACTTTCCATGCTCCGCCGATGACAGGAGTCCGTTTCGCTCTGCGAGCCAGCTGATCCTCCGCCGTTTAATTGACTTTTCGAGCCCAATTTTGCTCGTTCGAATGCTCGAGCAGTTTCCATTCGGACATTGTAGTTAGTGTCATCCTTAGACTTTCTTCGGAATGCAACGACACATACCACAGCGCCACCTATAAACCATACGGTCAATCAAAACTGTTTAGAAGAAACAATTCTCATAGACGATTAATTATCCATTTAGAATATTCAGGGTCTTATGGGAAGTGAACGCATCCACCTCCTTGTAAAAGCTTCTCAAAAGGAAAATTCTCGACCACTTACACAGCAATAGGAAGGACACAACGACGAGGGCGATAATGACGGTGAGTCCCGTTGTGGACTTGAGAATAAAGTCCATGAAATTCCCCGCGCCACCGAGTGAATGAGTGAGTTGGTTGCTTGTGGCATTGGCAATGGTAATGAATAGCTGGGCGGTGGAAGACCTTCCTGTTCCATCTCTGGCTATCAGTTGTAGTTGTATCTGTTTAGGCTCGCTGACAAAAATGTCGTGGGCGGTAATGATATCGCCGGAGGTGGCGTTGACAATAAAGTCCGAACTGTTCAAGGAATAGGTAACTAGACCATTGTTCCCTGCGTCCACGTCGGTGGCCTCGACGCTTCCCACGACAACGCCTGCTTTGACGTCACTGGAAATGTCAAACTCGAAGGACGAGGAAGTCCATTCGGGGGAGTTATCATTCTCGTCCACAATCTCAATCATGACCGGAATTTGCGACTGAGGCAGTGCGGGGTTTGTGGGATCGAAAGCCTGGACGTGCACTGTGATGTTATCACCTAACGTTTCCCGATCCAATTGGCTCTGGACATACAGGACACCCCGCTTCTCATCTAGACTAAATAGAGCGGAAGGCTCTAATAGCCGAAACTGGACGGCTTGACTCTCCGCCGCAGCGTCCTTATCAGTGGTCCGCAGCTGGATCAACTCTTTTCTTAATGGAGAGTTTTCCTTGATTTTGACCACGTAAGCCGAGCGATCGAAAACTGGCGGATTATCGTTGAAATCACCCACTGGAAAATAAAACGTGTTAGAAAAAGGCTCGTAGAAAGATGGCTTGTGAAAACTCAAGCGTCTTTCAAAGAGAGGATTTCGGAGATGAATTGGTCGATAAGTAGTTGGCTCTTGTTCGGGAAATTTTCAGTCGGAAATATTTTAAAAAAATATTTCGGACATGTGTGGTGGTACTACTATAATATTCTAGGAGCTCGAAGTAGGTGGAGTGCATTACCGACGATCTGGATTGTTGTCCTTGACTCCAGAGATGGCTTGCCATGATCCCGAGCTGTCACTTCCACTATATACTCTTCCCTCTTTTCGCGATCGAGGAGCTTGGTGGTGACGATGGCATATGTATCGTCCTGCTGTTGCTTCAGGCCAAATGTGTCACTTTGCAAAAAGCAAACAACCCGTGCGTTGTCTCCGGCGTCCTTATCGCTCAGCCTAAAAAGCACGAATTTAACCTTTGCGGACGGCCATAACGCTCTTTCCGTCAAATTTTGTTCTTTCCATTCATACTTGAAATGTAGAGAGCGATAGAAATGCAAACCTGATCAGTGCCACAAAAGACCCTACTGGCGCATCCTCGGAAATGAAGGCAGCAGTGGCTTCCGGTGGAAAGTACGATATATCAATTAGAGGAGGCTGCAATGCACAAGAAAAGTGAGAAGCTGCATACACACATCTTCACAGAGTGCGAAAGTTACGTAAGATATTTCGGTTCATTTTCTAGTATTTCCATCTTGAGTATTTGGAACGTCGGCAATGACTTGCACATGATCGATATCTTAAGTGAAGCACGTTCCCGTTGCTTTTGGCTAGAACTATGCGCCAATTGAAAAAAAAGGATCTTGCTTGGGGCCTTTGCTGACGTCGCAGTCTTCCCGTCAGTCGACCGGTTTTTGTATATTAATGTTTTCTGGACTTCGATAAGTTCGGTTTTGAAGTTACCTGGTCGTTAAGATCGTCGACGTTGACAGTGACGAGCGCTGTGGCTTCTAACGGCGAAAGACTTTTGTCCCTGGCGACCACCCATACTTTGTGGGAGTCTTTCACTTCACGGTCCAGTTCCGATTTAAGATGGATTTCCCCTGTTTCACTGTCAATGTCGAAAATATCTCTGGCCAGCTTGGATGTGATACTGGCGATTTCGTAGGCCAGTTCTCCATTGCGGCCCAGATCGCCGTCCGATGCATGCACCTTGAGGATACGCGTCCCTCGTGGGACATTCTCTTGCACGCGCACCACGTACTCTGGATCATCGAAGTTAGGTCGTTGATCGTTAGCGTCCAGGACTAGGAGGAAGAAAGAAAATAGTAGGGATTAGTCAATCTTAAGATGGAAACAAGGAGGAGAAAATCATTAGTGGAATATTAGCTGGTATTAAGCAGCGCGGTTCCCCGCGCTAATCTGTTACTTGATCGAACGTGAAAGTATTACGAACGTCTTACTGTAAGACGCTCTATCTTTAAAATTCGATACACTCGGAAAGCTCTACTCCTCTCAGCAGTTACCAGTGTGAGAGTGTCAAGCTACTAGCCTGGGTTCACCACATTTTTTTCACCTACAATACTTCCGCGTCTGGCTACTTTTCCGAGCATGCATGAATACGGCCAGAGAACTTCCCCAAAAATTCAAGAAATATATCCGCAAAGGGGGTTGGTATGTGTATCAGTAGTAGGTCGACCTGTGCAGGGAGCCACACAGGCAGATTTCCGGGCCGTTATATGCTTTTCCGCCCATTTGCAACGCATCACGCAAGGGTAATACACTGCAACAGCTGGAAGGCAGCGAACAGTAATTCTAGCGCGTTAGTCCGCGGGATTGCCTGCGGACTCTTTTACATTCCTCCTGCGGATCTATAATCGAGCAATTACCCAGCCGAATGGGGACTCGATAATTGTCTTTCGCGTTCTCGGCGGAACTTTGCTTGTCAATTAGGTGGCCGTCGAATATTTTAAAGTAACCACACAGAGGGGCTGTAGCGCTACTTTTGGAGGTTGTTTGGCTTCTATTGACAATCCATACACGTTCGTTGTGGACCCAATTGATGTTGCACTGTCCTAATTAGAGTACCAGAAAGGATACTCCCTGTGTAAACTCCCGGCGTATGTTGTGCATTGACACAAGCAAGAAAAAACAAGATGGATGTCCTCGGTTCGAGAAAAAATCAATTGTTTCCATCAAGTAGAAGGCCAAGAAATCAATTGATAGAAGAAGCAGTAAATCAACATTTCCCTCCAATATGCATAAGAGCGTATGGAGAAGCTGATCTTTGTTCTTTAAGTTGTGAGTCAAGTGTTGCATCACAAGTTTGTTTGGTTAAAATGCGATACTCAAATTACATTCAACAATAGAGTGCCATTTGAAAAACTTCTTTGTGTGCGTATGCTGTACGTGACCTAGAGCACATGTAGACGTTATATATACCGGTTTCAATTTCCAATCAAAATATGAGATTTATTTTTGACTCTTTCCTTCCTCGACAAGAAAGGGATATGGTTTTCCTATGATATTTATCTTTTGAAGTAGCTGTTTAATTTTATGGCGGTCGCGCAGTCGACGGTAAAGTTTGACACTTTTGACTTTCAGTTTATTTTTCTAATTAAGAAAGTGATCGAAGACTTGATTTATGGTGGCATTTACAGATCATCAAATTTTTATCCGATGGATGAACTCTGGCAAAATTTTTCCTCGCACGACTGTCAGAAGTCTCATATGTCACAGTTGAACAATCACACCGACAAGTTTCTTTTCATGAACGAAAAAGACTCCGAAGCGACCCTATGGTTTTCACCGAGAATTACAGCAACTCTGGTCGTCAGGCGTCTCGCCTGATCAATTTGCCGGCTTTGTTCAGGCGGCAAACATTACAGGTATGACATTGCAGCGAGGGTTTAATGGCCAGATACATCTTGACAAGCGAGCGAAAGAATTTTCCGCCGCTGTCAAGCACCTGCATACCACGAACCAGGCCACGCATACTACCCAGTGTGTTTGTAGGTTCGTGACGGTCCAGCAGATATGCTGTTATCACGTTAACGAAACCGCCGACTACCAGCATACGACGGACTGTGCCAAATTTGCCGTGCAGGGTGTATGAAGGTTTGTGATGAATCTAACAGGTCTGTTCGACGTTGTTCAGATTCTATCTTTGACAAGGAAAGACTCGATATTTCATGCATACCTTGAACGACGATGTCGATTGAGCCGACAAGGGCCGGGTTCCCTTGATCTTTGGCCTGGACGGAGAAGGCATAAAAGTCCCGGGATTCTCTGTCCAATGGAGCAGTTAATTGCAAGAAGACGTCTTGTGTCTCAGCGTTAACACTGTTAATTATGACGAAAGGAATGTCTTTGCCGGCTTTGGTGAGGGAAGACTTTAATGAGTACTCGATTTGCGAGGCTTTGCTGCCGATCTGATCCAAGTCGACAGCTGAGGGAATTTGGAACTTGGTCCCCACTGGCTGACTTTCTAAAATTTCCAGTAACAATTCCCGTTGTGGAAACTGGGGAGCATTGTCCTGTCAAATCAAAACGGAAGCTTCAAAACTGACCATGGCAAAGACCCTAGATTATCAGCAACTCATGATGCAAAGACACATGCGAAGTACTTCAAGCTGGCTTAAAATACACAATAAACGTAAACACTCAACACACGCTTAATCGTGCGGCTCAAACGCTTACCTGTCCAAAAAAATGACATTATAAATGGAAAAGAGCATGAAATATTCTGAATATTCAAGTAAGTAGTTTAAAATATTCCCGAATAATTAGAAAGAAAAGTAAGTTAAAGAGAAATTGGGTGCGTCAGACTTCGACGTGTTTGATGAAGCAAATAATAGCCCTTATTTTTCGACTTACGTTGATGTCCAGTAATTCCACTTTGATTGGGATAATCTGGAACTGATGCAATGGCAGCGTAATAACGGGGATATCAAAGTAACAATTAACATCTTCGCGTGGGCAAAGGGTTTCGCGGTCCAATTTTATTGCTGTCGTAATCTGCCCACTGGTATCGTTGATGTGGAAGAATCCCTTCTTGTCATAGCCCCGTAGAAACCCAAATTTCAGGTCTTGTCGATGGGTCAGGTTTTTGGGCAGTTGTTCCCGGACATCGGCTACAAACGTGCCGGCCAGTTGTTCTTCAACCACCGGATAAACCTTGGCCGCATGCGCCATATTGACCACATTTACATAAATCAACAGAGAAACAGCAATCAATAATGTGTCCATTTTACGACGGTTGGGTCGTAACGTTTCGTTAACGATAGCCTTCGGAACCTTCTGGGAGCTAGTTAGTGGTTAACGGGAAGACTGATTGCAACCTTGGGCGAATTTGTCACGGGAAAGGGGGAAAATATCAACGGCAGGAAATTAGTGGTTCAACATGTCAGCAACACATGGGATAAACGCCCAAATTCAAGAAAAGCTCCCGACACTAATAACGATAATATTTGGCTGCCGTATGGCTGAAAGATACACATGTAATAACATCCGATGTGTCCATGAGAAAATCAATGCGAATGGTCAAATTCCGCGGCGCAAACAAGCGAAACTGACCAGCGGATATTCTTTCACCTTCACCAACTATCAACACGATTTGAATTGCCGGCGAGAAACTTCACTGGTATGGAGTATGCAATGGGAACCGCACAGTCATACGCAAACATGGGCAAAAATGCGAACTGAATATTCCTCAGTAGCACTTTGCAAACCAAAGTTTTGATCGACGAGAATATCCACTGAGCCTCACTCTAGCTTGTCAGGATGTGGCACAATATAGTACACACATGGGAGGATAGACTTTCCTTCCGGTCTAGCCTCTCTTCTGCCACCCAATGATAAAAGAGAGCAGCATCCTTGCGCTCACCAGCTGCTCTGACTTCCCTTTGATCCATTTTCGCGGCTGTGAGCAGTCTATTTGATGGTTGGTAGCGCTAGCCACCGCCCATCCATCGATCTACCCTCACACCCACATCAAGATGCGCAGTACCAATGAATCCAGTTACTAGATGCGCGTACGTACGACTACGCAGGTGGGACAGTGAGAAGCCTTCAATTCACTGTTTGGGAAGACTCTACAATGCCATATCATATTAATTTTTATTCTCATTACATATTTTCTTTTGAGTTTTTCGTTTGGGGGTATGCCCCGTAACGATGGAGTGGGTATCTGGACCGGACGTGGACGTCATCGCTGTGACGCTGTCCAGTTGGCTGAGTGACCGAAGGCGTTTTGTTTGCCGGTGAGGCCTCACCTCACCTGGTCAATAAGTGCCCTGTTGAAGAGGGAACCTTTCATATACCTGCAAAAGTAAAGAAGAAATGAAATGCGCCGAATCCATTTCCGACCAAACAATGCGCGTCAAGAGGGTGCAGACAATGGCCGAATTTAGATAGCTCAGGGAAGGGAAACAAGCAGCGGGGTTCGAAACAATTGGCCGCAACCATAGCAGATTGCAGTCAATGCTCGAAATATTCCGGGCCAATGACTATTGTTACAGGAACAAGTACAGGTGGACGGAAAGAACGCCGGCTTTTGTGGCCGTAAAATATAGGCAATATAGCGCCCGAATTAGCCTCCACACTGTCTTGTTCAGCAGTGACCGCAACAATGCGCCCAATTAACAATCTGGAGCAGAGTCGATCTGCGGTATTTTAATGAAAAATATTTCCTCAGTCTACCCAATTGAACCAGGCCAAGCCAGCTCAAGTGTCTTAAGAAGTCCATTATTCTTCGAAACTCAATGCCGCCAAGGATATTTGCAAAATCAAATGCCTCATCAATGGCAAAGACTTGTCAGATACCAGCGGTCAGTGAAGGACACCTAACGGGATTTTCGAACATCTGCAGTCGACATATAAATTTTAATGACTCGATTTCGACACGATATAAATAGTGCTGTGGAGCTGGCGCTCCCCACATGTTCGAAATTCACACTACCATATCCACCTCCTAAACAGCAACTTGGTATCTTGAACGTATTTGAGTCTTGCTTTCGCATTTGAAACCTTGAAATGGGGACCGTTTAGGATCGGCTAAGTTTTCCGAGCCGGGGTGGCGTTTCGCAGTTCGCCAGGTTTTCCCACGCTGCCACGCCCTATGTTATATCCAACTGACATCGAAATTATGGACCTTTCTAAGCCAATATTCAACACCGAAAGACGTAATGGCCTGAGCAATGGTCAGGCTTGCATGGATGTCCGCATGAGTGGCAAAAGCGACACTCAAAGGGTTCTGCTTATCACACCGGCTGCTTTTCCGGTCATTTTCATATTTCGCCTCTCAATATCAAAATCAAAATGTGACGCGACAGCATGGCGGCCTCGTGATAGCTGAATTTGTATAATAGTAGCAATTGTTGGGTAAGCATGATGACCAGGCTGGCATGGTGTAAAGCTGCTAAGCATGTTGAGCACGTTTTCGGAACTCGCTTTGTCGTTACACCTCTACCTGGGCAAAATACGTTTCTGTTTGCCTTGGCGCTCCTGTTTTCCTATTTCCTATTCCCACTACCCTCCCCGGCGATATTGTATGGTATTAAGAGACCTCAGCAGGACATCCAAGCGCCTATATCCATGCATGCACCTATAATGAGTGCATACGAGAGATAATAACAGCTTGCCTAATGTCGCTCCGGCAAGAGTTTGTCCAGTGCCTGCCAGTAAAACGAGCCTTTTCCGAACACCTGTCTTCCTTGAGCATGCATAGAGAAAGGGTTTGTAATGGGAGACGGACGCGTGCCGCTCGCTTCTGCTCCCCTTTTCCTAAATCTGCCTTCCCGTGCTTTCATTCAAAGTCTACTCCTATCGAAGCCCTCTTTCCAGGGAATATTTTGTTAACTTTTACTGGCGTGCCGCGTTGACAGTCCCTCGTTCAGCTTTCATGTCTAATCAAAACAAGAATCGGTTGCAAGAGTAACAGAAGGTATCCGCTTGGTACGACGCTCGCGCCTATGAAATACAAAGATTGGCTGGGAATTCTGTCACTTTATCCCATTGAGAATGTGCCTGAAACCGGAACTGCATTGCCGGCTTTTTGTTCGCAGTGGAATTGGTCTTGTTCAGGCCTGAATTATCAGCCAGTATTGGGCGCCCGGCAGCAACGTAGCCCTTGTTACCGCGCATTGTTAGTTCCATCTCAAACTTGCCAGACTTTATTCCCCACACAAACCTTTCCTGAAACCTAATCAAAAATTTTACAATGTTTTATTTCGAATCAAATACGGGCACGAGGAACTTGCGTGTGCAGAGAGACCTGACCCGGTGTTTACAGTATTCTAAACAAGGAAGATCGATGGCCTGCCGAACTAGCAGCTTGAACTATGGCTGAGAAGCTGGGACGCACCAGGCGTAACCATCTTTATAACACATCATCAATACAGTATGACCGGAAGATGATACTGCGTATCGACACGCCTAAGTCAAGACAGATCGGAATAGAGCGACCTCCCGCCAAGGGAGAGTAACTTGCTTGTTATCAGTTACAGCTTGCCAATATGTACCGCAATGCAAATATCGTTTCTTGCTCAATTCGATTATACTAAGATGTACGGAGATCTGGATATAGGGGAACCGGTCCGTCAACCTCACCAGCCAAACTTGATTGAAATGAGATCCCAATCAACAGATGGTCCATCTACCCCAAAAGTGTCCATTACATACAGGCGCTGCATACGACTTTAAATATAGAAGAAGGAGACATATGTTGGAAGAGCATTGTTGTTGTGACTTTTCTTTATGGCCATACCTGTTCGGCACTCGGCAATTATTGACTATAGAGGACCTTGTCTGGTTGGGAGGAAAGTAATGATAAAAGTGCGCCCGCTGCAGACAATTGCCGCTTTTACTCTTTTATTCATACCGCGCAATCAAACGACCATCTGCCAGGTCTGCACTGCAGATAACCTGGCCACATTTCCTTCTTCGCGTCTCTTCAAAACCTAAAATACTCTTTCTCTCTTCGAACAAAGTATTATTCGTGCTGGCACGGCAGGGCTTGCGACGCCAAGCTGCGTCATCAGGAAGAGCATATTTTGAAATTTGCTGGATTGCGGATCCAGTGGACCGCAATGACCAAGCTAAATCACGCTTGGTTCCCTTCCGCATGGTCATCCGTCTGTAGTGGTTCATGTTTTGTCCTGTCTGGAATCACCACTAGACTTTAGACGGAAGACTGGAACTGCTGGACATGACGGGCCACAATCGGATCAGGATTAGCAATCCTTTTAAAATGGAACTCGGACATGCACAACATGCTCGCTTGACCTGGCGAAAAATAAACTTTAAATTATAGGATTACAATATTTTGTCACACAATAAGCCACCAAATCCTCACCCAAACAAGTCTGGTTCAAACAGGGAACCGCGGCTAGCCTTTTTTTTAGTGAAAAAAACAGCTACGCAACGGAACCTTCGATGAACCTTGTAGAGTACCGAAAAGTTCATGAAAATTGTTTTCCGGAAAAATTACCAATACAATACTATTTTTCGGGATGCAATTAGGACGATTGGAGATACAAATTCAAGGCCATGCAATAGTTGGTTTAGCGTATCTGGCAATTAGAATGATGAGGATTATACGTCAACATCATGGGATTAGGTCCGTTTATCGCCGACTATCGGAAGCCTATCAAAATTATATTCCCATCAACCTTTTCGGAACGCAACTCTGCTCATCGCAGAACTTATCTGTCGTGCATTTGATCGACACAGTATATCGACACCGAAAATACATAACTTGGGTCTGAACGACTCTGCCGTCGCCACTTTGATGCACCAATCGTTTTCACATCACGTGAATGGATACTTTCGAAATGTAGAACCGGTATCTCTTAGCGAACGTGGGAAAACAGCCAGATGTGCGATGGTTCGTCAATCTATCTCCTCTAACGATGAACTTCGATTAGCGGGCATAATTTCTATATGATGCCAGATATTGCTACCAAGTATCGCGAAGTGAACAAGATCAAACGTCATGATAGAGTCAAGTGCAGGGAACAAATGCTTGTTTTCTTTTCAGATGAAAGCCCCGCAGTGCTTCTGATATTCCTGATGGCGCTCAGCGTATCTCGATCGAGCTTCTCTAGACCATCTTTCTTCGGTCGGCAAGAACTCTCTATGAGAAACATTGGAACAAAAATTTTAAAGCCTGTGGTACGCTCATGTGAAACGTCGGCAAACGAATTGAACGTGATGTTTACATCAGATGGCGCTCTTTTTCATTCTGATGGGCTGAAGGGGTGCGCCACTTGGAGAAACGATCAAGTTCAAGTCATTTACCGACGTCCCATTTTTCTTTCAGTAATGAGGGTTGTATTTTGATGGACGAGGCAAGTATTGTGCTCTAATTGCTTTTCTGTCACACCCATGGGGGTCTTTTCTGACATTTGAGACGTTCTGTGGCGACAAAGTTATTAGATCAAACGGGCAAAAAATTGAATCAAGACTTTCGTCGACATATTACTTCCTCGTCTGGGTCCTAGCTCCTCTTTTCTTTCATGCCTGAAAGGCAAGAAGCTTCTCATGGAAAACACATTGAGTGTGGTGAGAGATGGAATAAAAGCCGGGTGAGCCTCGAATGGCTATAGAAAAACTCATAGAAAACCAATTAGGGAACTCTGCTTTCGAGCTCGAGTAGATGCGACGACAGATCATGGAGGCTAATTACGCCCTATAGTCGAGATAACGTCTCATCAACAAGCTGAGCAAAGTGCTTCTCCGCGTCAGAAGACAAGCTCCTCATTTCGCTTCACAGTTCATCAGCGAAAAATGTCTGCTCGTCTGTCGGTCATTAGAAGATGATTTATGGTTTTTAAAAGCTCTGTCGTTCTTCTGCGCGATCCTTACACGCTAGCTTGGATATTTTTTATCTCGAAGAACCACTTACACAAGCTCAACGCCTGCCAGGCAAATTAATAACCCTATACTCGATCGCACTGAAGAGAAGTCATTAACGTGAAACAATGTAAAGAGCCAACGAACTGACTGAACAAACAAGCACACGGAAGGCAATTTAGGAGTGACAGATGACCGTGTAGAATATTCCCTAGATCGTTTCTGGACAATCAGCTCATTACAGAAATCAATTTAAAATATACTCCCAGCTGCTGACGTGTCGATAATGATGCTAAAAATTCGATATAATTTAGGAGGGAACGTGGTAAACATGTCGGTCTAGTGACAGACTGACTTCCCGACATCCGCGAAGCCTCTTTTCAAACCTATTTGGATAAAGTTCGCCCTAATCAGTCCGCGTCGGTCCCTTTGGGCCGCACAATTTTCCGTCCATTTGATCTCGGAAGTTACATCCTATTTCTCAAGTCTGTCTGAACTCTCTGGACAGCGGCCAGACGAGCCCGTGGACAGTTCGCCCAGATGGACGCACGCGATCAAATTTACTCGGTCTCCCGGGGATTCATCTAAATGATGGAAAGAAGCACGCATGCAATTCTATCTTGGAAAGGGCGGACAAGGGACGGACTGTCCACCTCTATCACTTCCACAATAGTTCATTTCTCGAAACCACCTAAAGGCTAATGCTACCGTAGAACGACCACTTTAGCCTGTACAGCGGTCAAGGTAGGCTACTTAGACCACTTTATTCTTATACTGGAATTATTCAGTGTGGACGGAATGGCGTGCGCCATAAGCCTCATTATATTTCCCAGAAGGAAGTGGAAAGTTGGCGCAGAGTCTGCTTGTCCACCTGCGTCCATCGATTTTCTAATCCTTCCAGTTGACAAAGCCTCTCTTTGAGCGTGACCCTAGACTCAAACTGATACAAATAAAGAGCTTTGTCAGCCTTAGTCGGGATAAGCAAACACCGTGAAACAATTCGGCAGACATATTTGGCGCAGAAAGAAAGATCGTTTCATTGTCTGCTACACAAGAGGATGAGCTACTGAACGGTGGCGAAATTACGGCGATTAGTGCGGCGTTGGTCACGACTCTCAAATTAGGCACAAAGTATGGCAGAAGTTCCTCTTCACCTCCATACCGAGGAATCCCTCAAGAAATAAAGCACACCAAATAGACGACAGATGTTCCACCTACTCTTCGGTAAACTTATTAGGCATACCTTCTCCCCCTTTCATACCTTCAAAGACGATCCTTCTAGATTAGCTCGATCCGCTCAGGAAACATCAACTCGCCCCAGGTGATGCTTTCCTTATTGCCCATCGTTTCTTCGTCTTGAGCATGTCCCGCTGAAAGATTTGTCAATGAACCACGGGACAGTTTCCTCCTCAGGAATATATTAAGGATATATTATTACTAAAGTGTATTGGAGACTGCATCTTACGTGAGCGAGGAAAGGCTGGTTTCGTTTCTTCGGTCCGGTGGTGTTCGCATGAACTGGCAGATGCCGGACATCATTTGCGGATCAAGTTTCGTTGAAGCGTAGAGTCATCCATCCATCGTAATCAGCTTGCGACTATGGCTTGACCAGTGTCCTCAGCGTAAAAAGCAGTGCAGTTCGACAGCGTCCCGTCTGGAACGCCATAGCGCGGTCTAACTGGTGACACAATTGGACAGAAATGGACACATGTCCGGCTGTAGACATGACTTCTAATTTTCAATGGGAACTGAGAGATATGAATCTGAATTTGAGCTTAATCGAATTAGCACCATCGAAATCCAGTTTCCAGAATTTAAAATGGCTGATTTTGGACTAATGATTTGCACTCCAGATTCAAGAAATCCAAATCAAAACACAACAAAGGATTTGCCCTTGTTCATGTGATGAATCAAAATTTCATGAATTTACTCGCATTGATTGCTTGAAAGACTGCTAAAAGATCTGAAATAACGTTGAGAATGGGTGTAATGGTAGCGCCCTGTGGCACGTGTGACCGGTTACAGGTGGCAGTTTGCAGTCACATTATTCGATAATTTCCGCCTTCGAAGCTACTCGCACAAGAGAGATCGAATGACATCGTCAAACTCAAGTTCAAGAAGTAAATGTAGTGGAATAAATTGTTTGTTCGTTCGTTTTGTGGGGAGAGTAGTAAAGTGACACTTTACAAAGAAAACAGTGCTGAGAGGGACAATCGACAAAGAGTCCTTGGTGTCGTCACCATCGTTAGCGCCTCAAGTTTCCTCCCGTCATCTGGACGAACTTTACGAAACCGATTCTCCCTTTGCACAAGGCGGTACAATTGAGATGGATGGGACGTCTGGCAGCGTTGTTATGTCTGGAATAAGGAGAAGAACAGGCCGGTAAAATGATGGCCATTGAAATGGAAATTCAGTGGGCAGTTGTATTGGTCATCAGTCCATTAGTCGCGGAAGAAAGGCGACCTTTACGCAACGATGGCCGGTTTCCTGCTGAGAAATCTGAATAGAACTCTTACCAGCATTGTTCCGGCACATAAAGCCAAGTAGGAAACTCGATGTCATTTTATCTTTGCGCTTCATTTTATGCACGTCCAGATGTCGGCATGGCCGCTATCTGTCGCTTTTCATGGAGCGCCGCATGTTGTGAACTGTGCGGTCACTGTCGGCCGGACCTTGTCCAATTACTGCTTCCGGAAAGACTCAACAGCATGCCTCACTGATGGACAAGGCATACCGAAGATAAACAAGCTGCTAATTTATTATAAATCAAGGGCAACAGCGATGCATCAGCTGGGGGATGGCTGTGAGCAAACATCCCCAGTAAACATTGCGTCACTACCATGATCCAGCAGTTATAGTCATCGGCTGATCGAAATCCATTCTCCTCAAAGTTCGTTGGACTCAATTTTATTGATATATTCTTCCATCCGGCCCCAATAACATATTGTAAACACCCACCTTGTCACGTACTCAACGAGACAAGTGAATATTCGATCGCCAATAAAAAAACTGAATTCAATTCCATAAACTTCGGTAACAACCCGGAAGTATCTCCCCTCAACGTCCCACAAGTGGTCGTTTCACCGTAATTTTCCAAACAAGAACCACCACGCATCTGTCCCTCGATTCGCATCGTTCCCTGTCAGCAAGAGTGAGTTTCAGCTACGTTCCTGATTCGATTACCTGGTCATTGTGCCGGTTGATACTTGTGCTGCACCGTCCACAGGACCACAGCCCTCGCGAGTAACCGTGATACTGATACCGACACCTCCGTTCGAATTTTGAGCCTCGAAACAAAACCAACATATTTAACGTAATAAATAGTGTCACCACACCAAATCCGCGCGAAGAGTATTTACAATAGCTAACACTCTATAATGTCGTATTCCACAGAACGAAAACGGCAACGAACGTGGCAATCTAAAAACACCTGCGACAGAATACTTAATTCAGAAACAGCAACTGAGCACCACACGACAACCGGTCATGGTGAAGGAACTAAAAAAAGTAGATTGGGTACCTTGAGCATGAAGTCTCTTCGGCTCTCAATAAACGTTGTCTTTTCCGTCGAAGAAATCAGCTATACGTGTGGCTTCGCGATACCCCGAAAGTAAAGCTCCATGCATGGTACCCGGATACCGCTTCATGGTGTGTTCGCCAGCAAAACAAACCCGTGGGACGCCATCCACCTCGAGGGGTTCGGCCAGTACATCGAAGTCGTCACCCGATGCACCGACAGGTACGCTGGAGTACGATCCTCGTGAGAATTGATCCGATCCCCACCTGGAAACTTTGAAATCTTTGGGCAAGGAAACGGTCGTTCTGCCGAAAATCTTTTGGAGAACGCGCGTGCATTCTTGCACGATTTGCTCGTCGGACTTCTCTTCCGACGCTATGGCGGCCTTACCTACAAAACAAATCATTATTGAGACAACATAACTAATGCTTAGAGACTGGGGCAAATTGGTTACCTGCGATAAGGGCAACCAGCACAGGTTGATCATACAGTCCCCAAAACATGAAGAAGTTTCCCCGCAAGTCAGGGTTTCGGTTGGTGAACCCGAAGAGTGTTCGTCGGGCTTTCCAAAACTTTTTTGGGTAGACCAGGATAACTTTGTTGAGCACACCAAAGCCTAACTTTTGTATGGACTGCACTTTTCGGCTCGGGAGGGACGGCTCGAATCTGAGGGTGTTGTGGTTAACACCGTGTTTGAGGACTCCAAGGGGGACGGTCAGGATCACCGCGTCACACTGAATATCTCGTCTAGACGTCACACCTGGCTCGGAACATCTGGTCGTCACGGTGGCTCCTGAAGACCCATACGCGATCTTCTCCACAGTCTCGCTGTGGTGAAGTGACACGCCCGCGGACATTTTGTGCACCAACTGAGCCAATCCACCTGCAAAAAGAGGTGCAAGTTCAACGGAAGTAAAAACACAAAATACTGTATCAAAAGACGAAACTTGAAAGTGGACAAAAAATGACTTCTCGCCGAAGTACCACAAAACGTCACCTGTAACGCAGTAGTGGCCACCTGGAAGTTCGTACTCTTCATCCTGGTCCCAATGTTCCACGGACAGATTTTCTACCGGCATCGCGTTAGCAAAGTCGTAATTCGCCAAATGCCAGCCCAGTATCTGTTGATCTTGTTCCGAGATGTACTGCTCATGGAACTGTTCGGGTAGTTCATCGGCTGGTTCAGCTAAGGCTTCTTGAGACTCAATCAGTAGCTCGTTCTCCCTCATGTCCGCCTTCAGCTTCTGCAGTTGTTTCCGACATTGCTCAACTTCAGCGTGTCGTTTCCCTATGTTCGCTTCCCAGTGCTTCTGCATAATTGACTTGGCTTTGTGGAGCAAGTCGAACCGAGTCTTGTACAGGTTTTTCATGAACGTTTTCTCGCGCAACCGATCTTCTATGACTGAGTTGGCTCTCCCTACCACCTCCAACTCTTTGAGCTTCAAAATCTCCGTTATACACTGACCCATTCCGAACTGAGATTCAGGAGTACCCAGCCCAACTACATCGTCGGAAGTATTGTTCTCTTTGTTTAGTTCGTAGGACGGAGCAGCGTGGAAATTGTGATAGTGTGTATGGGCAACTGATACCAAGCTTTCAAACTCTTGTTCCAAGACTTCGTCTCTGTCTTCCGAAATAGTCGATCCGTTGTTGTCGAAGATCGGACAGCGAAGGTCGACCTTTTCCAGCTTGAGGCCGAGTTGCCGATGCAGGATGATAGCTACGGGATTACCCTCAGTTCCTGTAACCAGCATGGAGCCAAGTTCGCCAAACGTATTTCTGGCTGTGTTGCTGAACCAGGGAGAGATCCTTCCACCCGACCGGTTCCTTCCTTCTAGTACGGTCACCTGAAAGGAGAAAAAGATAACAGACTAATAGTCCGCCGTTGATATGCACTAAAATTTAAGTGTACCTTGAACCCGAAATTCCGAAGCTGTCTTGCAGCCGCCAACCCGGAAATGCCGGCGCCCACGACCACGATGTGTCTTTGCTGACGGACCGGAGGAACGGAAAAGGACTGTTCCACCGCAAACTCACCGAAGTTTATCAGACAAGTGCGGTTCAAGTACTTGACGATGCGTATAAGGTGCTCTTGGTCGAACGAGAACGTAACGCTTTCAAGCGATCGTAGAATCTTCCCGACGGTCAGCCTTTCGGTCGGGTTCCTCAGCCAGAGCTGTAATACTGTGTTTCTCAGAGTAAGATGCACTGTTCGCAACGACAGCGTTCCTTGAGCGACTTCCGGGAACTCGCTTTCTTCTCTTGTCGTCAACCTGTCCGGATCTGAAACATAAAAGCTTTCAGTACTAACATTCACGAGTACAACACGGTATCTCGATTTGGTGTGGGTACCTAAGCGGCTCAGGTACGCTGCTCGTGCGGGAGAGGTAGGTTCTGGAAAAACGGCGTGCTCAGGTTCCGCTTTCTCGTACTCCAAGATGGTGTTGAGCGAGCTGTTGTATTGTATTTCGTCGTCGGCTGGGTTAATCCGCTGCACCGGAGCAAATCTGAATTCTTGGCTGGTACTCGTAGAGGGACTCATAGGCCCGGTCTGGAGCTTCGTGTTCGCTCGCATTATCTTTGGTTGCGGTTCGCCGCTTCTACCACGGTAGTCCGGTTGCGATGTTCTCGAGCTGGAACTTCCGTTACTCAGCGGACTTCCACGACGTACGGGACCGTTGGTAGTAGTTATCTGAGTTACGTGCGTTGGAGTCTGGACGACTTTAGGAGCTATGGCGGGGATATCCGTCTTGTGCGAGGTCGACGGCTGAACCGATGGCTCTGAAAGAGTCATTCTGCAATTGAACGAAAGCAAAGACGAAACACTGCATTGTAAGAGCGATCTTGTGTTGTACTAACCAGCAGATGTTCCCAGAGAGATGGAACTTCCTAACGCAGACATTCTGCGGCCTTACCACCCAGTTTCAACGCCCCAACCTGCAACACTAGAATTCTAAATACGCTTCACGTGGGATTTAGCACGGGTTTTTTGTAGTGCCGAATTGTACTGTATGATTTGCTTTGTCACAATAATTCCTCCCGCGAGCTCTTACCAGCGTAGAGCACCAGCCGTACTGTGAAGGTAGCGCTTCAGGACGAGCTGGCAAACTAGTAGCTGAACCCACTTAGCTCCACAACACCACTATGGCGGATTCGATTATGTCATGTTGTAAGACACTTCGCGGCGGTCCGCAGCAAGAATTATGCAACAACAAGTTGCTCGCCTATCCAGCTGGTCAACTGCTGGTCCGGCGCTGGTCACTGATAGTTGTGCCGTTGTGTTGATCGAACATAAGTCCCTACAATAACACCAAGATCAGTTTCCAACGTGTCCCACAGAGAACTGTCTCAAACTTTAAACCATATCGTGCTCCTACTTTAAACCATATCGTCTATGTGTCGGGGGTACGAGCTGGAACCAATGTCATCCGAGGAAACTTCGCCCAGCTAGCATCGGACCGAATTCCTGACTGGTCTGGTCCGGTGTAGATGAGGCGTTTTAGATAGAGTCAGCAGCTTATTCCGCGCCATTATTCCAGAGTCCAGGTACAGCAGCATTATTCCAGAGTCCAGGTACCTCAGCTCCCATGTACCACGTAGGCGAGCGATTTGCTAACGTAACTTTGATTGAATCAGGAAACAGCAAGTCCGACGAGGCAGCTGGTCCTGACCGACGTCGCAGATAGGCGTCTTGAACAGATCGATACTTCAGCTCCTTCTACAACAAATCACTTGAAGTCATCACTTGAAGTCATCACACCAACAGAACGGAAACTTACCTACCTAGAACTGTAACTAACTTTCGCCTGTTGATCACTAAGAAACGATTCCGCAGTTGAAATCCTGGGATAAGCTGAATATAATTCTCTGGAAAATTGAAAATTGCGACTAATTCGATGGGTGCACACTGCACCTGTACAGTGTACAACAAAATAAACCGTTAGAAATGGGTGCATGGAGCCAGATGGTTAAAGCCAATGAAATTTGCGCATACAGTAAAACCTAATTGTCATTGGCTGAGTCGTAAGTAAGTTCAGCTGGACTGTTTCGCTCATTTTTAACGGTTAATTTTGTCGTACACTGTACATTGCACGCTGCGCACCGAGCAAAAGTACACAGTCAATCAATCAAGGCAGATAGTTTCTAAATGACGTCATCGTGCTTGTGACGTCACTTGAAACCTGTGTTAATGCTCCGGTTGAAGGATTCATGGCCCGAACAGCATAGAAAATTCCGTTCAAAACCTTCCAGCCCCAGACATTTTTCCGTTTTCTGACCCCCGTGTGTACTAGGCCATCTTACTGTTATGCTCTGCGCTGCTTGCAGATAGATCTGTGACCACCAGATTTTTCTGGGTGCTGTAGCGGCGGTCTTCGGCATCCCGAGAAGCTCATTATGAATTGCAGTCTCGCCAGATTAGCCATACGGAGGTTCCTAGCCAAGAATACCGTCCTGATAGGGCCCCTTCCCACATCCGTCCGCATATCATGCGTACGTCCTATATCCACGACCGATAAGAAGAAGGATGGATCAGTTGGCCTCAGCATACAACAGGACGGAGTATCTACCAAGGTTGGAGGACCAGTAGATACAAACTACGTGCAAAGAAAGGTAATCGCTAATCCGAACGGTCCGCTATATAGTAAAATACGGTGTTATTCCCATTGCCTTTGCCGAAATGCTAAAAGTGCTGCTGCCTTCTGGGTATCTGGGGATGTTATCCTAGGACTGGATCACTCGTGGAATGGACTTTGAGGACGAAGACGAGGACAGATGGGCATACTATTTTGCCATGTTTGGAATGTTCACCTTCATGAACGTCGCTATAGGATACTACCTCACCTATATGCCCAACCGCGGGTAAGTGTTTCCCGCGAGATTCCCATAAGTAAGTTTTTGTGTTGAAGGATGCTGTTTGTAGATGGCCTAATCGAGACTGGGTTGAGAGAGAAGCGTATTTGGAACTTCATCGACGAGAAAAGTTTGGTGAACCACTGGTAGACCCAGATTTCATACCCAGAAGCAGGATAGTCTTACCTTCGGAAGAAGAGCTCGAAGGTTTCGAAATCCACATCTAGAGTCTTCTGCACGAATCGAGGTTTGAAAAGAATGTTTTTATGTCTGGGAAGACTATGTGATACTAACGATATTACTTCGCGATTGAGAACCCGCGTTTACTCAGTTTACTCTATTTGGATTCAGTTCATCCCTATCGTGAAGTTTCAGCGAGTGGTCCACTGTAGTCTGGCGAATTATCGATATCGTGGTCTGTAGTATCCGAGAGACTTTCTTGCTAATGACTTAAGCGCTAAATTGAAAAATCGGGGCTGCATTTTCTTTCAGGAAGACTGTGTGCGAGTTTTGTACTGCGCCGAGTGTTCCTACTGTACACGAACGACGAGATATTACGGGCCAGTAAAAATTACGGAGCAGGCCTTTTCGCTACGGCGGCACGGGCAGGCGATTCTTGCTACAAGTAAAAACCAACTTCGAAGGCTGGCCGCTGGACTGCTGTACGTCCGTCCTGGATATTGGCCCGAACAGCTAAAGCTTATCATATTTGTTATAGCAGTTAGTTTAAGTTAGATCTTCATGGTACCGGAACACGCACACTTCAACACTTCAAGCTAGTCCAAGGCTTCTCCGGGAGAAAGTCGACAGCAGCGTTGAAGCGTTGAGCCAAACATGATCAGCTGATGTCCACTGTCCATGACAGTTTTCTGCGCTTGAATCTCACTACGTTACGTCGTTTGTCCGGTTTCTGTTTCTGACTTCCACACAAATTTTAAATTTGCCGTCTTTTCCGCCTGGCCCGTAATTTTTACTGGCCCATAATATCACGATGCGCGTGTACTGTATGGACTTAAATGATGTCGCACTGCAGATGGCGTTTCGGAACCCAATGCGGTATCACGCAAGCAGGAAGTCAACACGAAAGCTTCGCAGGCGTATGGAGTTTTGGGCTTTAATGCTTAATCCAATGGCGCAAGGAATTCAGTCGATTCAGATACAAGGGAGCAGTACGAATACTGTTTCACGTTGCGAAATGCAAACCTGACTGGTCCGCGAAAGAGGAAACTCGGTATACTGACAAGACTGTACGGAAAAAGCTAACGAACAAAAGCTATTACGAAAAAAAAATTTCCTATGACAGCCGTCATGTATGGGCAAGTCTACGAGGAAATTACTTTCCGGTGAGGGTGTTCTTGATTTTGTCAGTGGTGGACTCTGCTCCTGTGGCGTGCTTGACTTTGTCCACTCCGTCCTTGATCTGAAAGGAACAAGCATTCAGTAGACCTCGCTCCGAAGAACGTAAACAGTGCAGTGTTATGTTCGAGTTTACAGATTATTAGTAATAAGTTCATTCGTAAAGAACTTACGGCATCCCCCGCCTTGGCTCCAGCGTTCTGGACGTCTTTCTTCAGGCTATCGGCAGCATCGGAGGCTTTATTCTGGGTTCGGTCAGACATTTTCTGGATCGTTAAAGAAGTGGTGGTTGGTGGAGGAGCAAAAACGTTTCTTTTGCAAGGCGAAGGAAAGGTTTATACTCAACGTGGCAGACTGTGAACGCTGAGCATTGCACACAAAGGCCTTATATACGGGCAGCTGCAGAACATGCCGATCGATAGATGCGGGGCAGTTTCCGAACTTGAATTTCAAGTATTTTTCAGTCGCGATTGGTGAAGGCGACTGACGGCCATCCTTTAGGGGAGGATCGTTTCGTGAGATTGTTGACAGATCAGGATGAACTCGTCTTAATGTTCTTTACAATGGCACACCAAAGCCACTTCCGCCTTGTGGCATCAAAGCCCGTCCAAGTCCTCGCGATGTGTCCATCGTCCTCCCGTGGATCAAGGCTGGAATGATATAGCTCTGCCCGATTCGAAAGAGTCGACACTGAAGGCTAAAGGAGCTGGTTTTTTTTGACGGAAGACTTACGAACGGAAATATTTGCACGTGGAGCTGTGGACAGATGAATGTCAAATTTCTTTGGCCTGCTTCCCATGTTGAAACACTGTGTACGAGCTTGAAGGTCACGTGTGTACTGTCGTTCGAGGTTATATATTTCCGCCATCTTCCACACTTCAGTTCCGCGAAGGCTAAGGAAACTTCTTGTAAATTGGTTTTGATTTTTACTTTTTAGACCAATCTCAATTAGCGGCATTGTCACAAAGCACCGCTGTGAACGGCTCTTCTGTCTAGCATCCGATTGATGCATTTGGTGCCGTTTCTTTTCCGGATGACTGAACGAAGTTTTGACAACATTTTTAAAGTAGCATCTCTTTTGTCAAACTACGGTGGGATGCACGGTAATGACGGTACTGCACGTTCGAAAGCTGTTCACGGAGACGTGACCAATGCGAATAATAGTTTTGTTCTCAAGTCCTGGGTTTAGTCGACTGAACGTCGGCGTTCTGCGGTCTGTTGAAAGAAACTCCGCCATCTTTATAATAAAAGCAAAAGCTGAAAGTTCAGAATGTTTTTTGATGTTAGGTCCTCGAGGCTTCGCATCTTCACCCTTCGTCAGCTACACACAGCTCACTGGACAGATCTGGTCAGCCTAACTATTGCGTGCGTAGTTCCTTGCATCGTACCGAGGTCCCTACTGGGATATCTGGATTTTCCCCTACTGTACTTACAGTATAATCATCCCTTTAATACCATGTTACTTCGGAAAACTGGGTTATTGATTTCTTCCTTTCTCCTAGAAGCCTTGTTTCTTGGACCTACAGATGGACAGTTGTACACGATCTACGACATTAAGGTGCCGACCACTCCCCGTGCAACAACCCACGCACCCACAACAACTACGAGAGCCGCCACCACTACCACCACAAGAGCTCCAGTATTTTACTACAACTACTACGGAGACCCTGTAACACAAGCTCCAGCTACCACCACAACCACCGCGAGGCCAACCACCACCACAACGACAATTCCTGTCGCGACGACACCCGCTCGACCAATGTACTACGATGCTTATTACGGAACCTATAACGCCATGACGGCAGCACCGACCACGACCCGGGCTTCTACCACTACAAGACGTCCAACCACAACCGCCAGCCCAGTTTACAGCTACAATTACAACACCAACAACATTGTCCAGTCCTACGTTCAGTATGGTCCACAGTCTGGTATGCAGTACCCCAGCTCGGGTCTTGGCGGCGGAAGCTCGATGCAGTTAGGTCCTTATTTTGGCCCAGCGCAGATGACTGTACAGTCTCGAAGTTACAGTTTTCCTTTCTCGTCGATCTTCTTCAATCCTATGGATTCCCGTAACTTATTCATAGAACTGAGCTCTTAGTATCGGGCAATCGGACTTGGAAGGCGCAGAGTGTGTCGATAGTTAACCTCACCAGGGCATGCTTGTTGGAGTGTCGTGTCCGCATGTGTCCAAACGACCGCCTTGTTTTTTCGCGGAGGTGCTCGCAGTCGGACTTTCGTTTATTGTAAATCTATTTTTTAATGAGCGCAGCTTCTGACAGCAGGTGTCAAAGACAAGTTTTGTTTTCGTACACGACCACAATAAGGATTATTTGAAGTATGTGTACTACCTACTGATAGCTCCACATGGGTCCAGACACATTTTATTTTATTTCAATTTTAATAGCCAAATTTCGCTACAGTTTCCCGGCGTCTTACACTAATCAGGGTCAATTGTCAATCATCAAGTGTGGTTTTGAGGTCCTTGACAATTTCGTTCACTTGAGCATACGGCAAAACGACTTTCGATATATTATGATTAATGATGGCGCCTGGCCTTCAAATGCCTATGTACCTGAGCCGGACGGGTTGACGGCGCTAATCATACCACGATAGCGCAAAAAGTGGCTCGAACGATCGCGAACTCGGTAGTAACAGACGTCGATTCCGACAAGTGGATAGTTTTTGACTATCCGAACCAACAGCTCGCTTCAGAATTTGATCAGCTCTATACGTACAACAATGTCGAGGAATGAAGAAAGCCATGTTATCAAATCTGTTTTCTTCGTGTATATGGTACAATGAGCAGTTCTTCAGGCTGTTCTGACAGATGAAGTTCGATGGGTCCTCCGAACGGCGCCCGCGTCCAGCTGCAGGCTGATATTCGATCGTCCGAACGTAAGGAGCTTGCCATCTTACTCAAGACCTGCCGTCGATTTCAAGTTACGTGAGATTAGCATAAAGACAGTTTTAGCGTTCTACATGCCGTCCATTTGTCGCAGGAGATCACGAACGGTTCCGCAAACACATGTATAAATTTAAGAATTCTAATTGTCCCGTCTGTTTGATCCGATTAAATTTTTGATTTCACTCTTGTTCACACCCAGTGTCAAATGGGTCCCGTTAAATCCTTCGTTGCGGCGATCCTGCTTTTTGCGAGCGGACAAGGATCCTACGCTTGGCGCCAACCGCGTGAGGTCAGCACCAACTTTCAGATTTACTTTTGTTGATCCATTTATCTGCTGAAAATTCAGAATTATTTTTACGTTACCTTTTCTTGGTTTTAGGGTCGTCAGTATACGGAAAATTTGTCTCCGGCTGCTCCTGCACAACAAACAGGTGTCTCCTATGGAGGGAGTTCGCCGAGCTCTTACGATTCGTCCGGCACAACTTATGGCGGTGGTGCTACCACCACCATGACCCCCTCATACGGCGGAAGCTCGTACGGGGGCTCTCCAACATCTAGCGGCTACGGTGGCTCTGCTCCTACCACCTCAGCTCCCGCCTATGGTGGAGGCTCTTCTTATAGTGGAGGCGGAGGTTCGCCAATGTACGGCGGTAGTCCGCCAGCAAGCTATTCTGCCCCTACCACCTCAGCTCCCGCCTATGGTGGAGGCTCTTCTTATAGTGGAGGCGGAGGTTCGCCAATGTACGGCGGTAGTCCGCCAGCAAGCTATTCTGCCCCTACCACCTCAGCTCCCGCCTATGGTGGAGGCTCTTCTTATAGTGGAGGCGGAGGTTCGCCAATGTACGGCGGTAGTCCGCCAGCAAGCTATTCTGCCCCTACCACCTCAGCTCCCGCCTATGGTGGAGGCTCTTCTTATAGTGGAGGCGGAGGTTCGCCAATGTACGGCGGTAGTCCGCCAGCAAGCTATTCTGCCCCTACCACCTCAGCTCCCGCCTATGGTGGAGGCTCTTCTTATAGTGGAGGCGGAGGTTCGCCAATGTACGGCGGTAGTCCGCCAGCAAGCTATTCTGCCCCTACCACCTCAGCTCCCGCCTATGGTGGAGGCTCTTCTTACAGTGGCGGCGGAGGTTCGCCAATGAGCGGCGGATATGGCGGTAGCCCCGCCCCTGCTAGCTATGGTTCCACGCCGATGTCCGGTGGATATGGCGGCTCTCCACCATCCAGCTATGGTTCGGCTACTACCAAAGCTTCTTATGGCGGTGGTAGTTCATACGGAGATTCTCCTGCTTCGAGCGGCTCATCCTACGGAGCGTCGCCGTCAATGTACTCTTCCTCGTATGGAGGTACTGTACCTGACCTCAACGCTTAACTAATTTTGAAGTTTTCGACAATGACTTTAATCAACATCTTACTGTTTAATTTCAAGGTTCATCTGGAGGAAGCTCGTACGGCAGCTCTCCCTCCTCGTCGTATGTTTCACCCTCCTCCTATAGCGGCTCTTCATACGGCAGCCCTTCGATGTCTCCGTCAAGCTATGGCTCTGGCTCATATAGCGACGGAGCTTCGACTACCACTAGCGCAGCTGGATTATTCTTCGCCTACAAGTTTCCATACAACGCTCCATACTTCAATCCTATGGACAGTCGCAATCTTGCTGCACTTCTTGGCACTCAATCAAATGGCAATAGCGGTTCTGGTGGAATGGGAAATGGCGGCTCTTCTTATGGTGGAGGCTCTTCTTACGGTGGAGGCTCTTCTTACAGTGGAGGCGGAGGTTCGCCAATGTACGGCGGTAGTCCGCCAGCAAGCTACTCTGCCCCTACCACCTCAGCTCCCGCCTATGGTGGAGGCTCTTCTTATAGTGGAGGCGGAGGTTCGCCAATGTACGGCGGTAGTCCGCCAGCAAGCTATTCTGCCCCTACCACCTCAGCTCCCGCCTATGGTGGAGGCTCTTCTTATAGTGGAGGCGGAGGTTCGCCAATGTACGGCGGTAGTCCGCCAGCAAGCTATTCTGCCCCTACCACCTCAGCTCCCGCCTATGGTGGAGGCTCTTCTTACAGTGGCGGCGGAGGTTCGCCAATGTACGGCGGTAGTCCGCCAGCAAGCTATTCTGCCCCTACCACCTCAGCTCCCGCCTATGGTGGAGGCTCTTCTTACAGTGGCGGCGGAGGTTCGCCAATGTACGGCGGTAGTCCGCCAGCAAGCTATTCTGCCCCTACCACCTCAGCTCCCGCCTATGGTGGAGGCTCTTCTTACAGTGGCGGCGGAGGTTCGCCAATGTACGGCGGTAGTCCGCCAGCAAGCTATTCTGCCCCTACCACCTCAGCTCCCGCCTATGGTGGAGGCTCTTCTTACAGTGGAGGCGGAGGTTCGCCAATGAGCGGCGGATATAGTGGGTAGTGCGCCAGCCAGCTGTGTCGCACCGGCTACTTCTGCTCCTGCATAGTGCGCCAGGTTGAAGCGAGGATCGAGCGCTGGCTATGGTGGCCGTAAATTTATTTCGCATTTTGTTCCGATGTCTGAGATAGACCATAAATTATGATTTTCAGGTAGCGTTTTTTGGGTACGGAGTGAAATGTTTTCCGATATCATAGTGGTATGTGCAGTATAGCTGATGCAAAGTAAACAGAGGACACTGTGCTTTGCAAACCTTTGCTATTAAGGGCAGAACGTTCCAGTTTATACGTGCAAAAAATACAGGTGCAGCCTTAGAGTCACCGCCGTACGTGCCGTTATTTGTTTGCGATCGACGATCAGCGGACTTGGCACGCTGATCGCCATAGTTCAATTATTCTGTCAGTTATTGGGCACTAAAAGCTGTTTTTGGTTCGTGAAGGTCGCGTGATGAATCACTCGCACTTGCACCTGTTTATCAATTTTGGCATTCTGACTTGACTGTACAATAATTAGTAGTTCAATCAGGACAAGACTGCATAGGTAACATCAAAGAGGAAAACTGGTCAATCTGGGTTCAGAGGTCAAACGTAAATGCGGCTGAGTGCCATAAGGAAAGCGGTCGAGAGTCCCATTACGACATTGGCGCCAACTGTCGATCCTGAATTGTAGTAACCACCTTGATATCCGGATCCGGTATTACCGCTCACATCATTGTTCTGAAGTTGCGTGGCGGACCAAGAGTTACAATTATCGAAATTGCATCGACAGGTTCGGGAAATCCGTTGGTTCTCCGTGTAAGACTGGCAGCTGGACGAACGGGCCCCCAACGGCGGACTGTACAGACCAATACCGGTGTTCAAGTCGGAGCTCCGGAAGCATCCACGGTTGATCGTTGGAACCACAGTGGCTATAGTGAAAAAAAATACACACGTAAGATAAACCAGCCTGAAATTGATGAAATTTTGTAAATCTGGGATGAGTTTTCCGGTACGTACACTGGGCGATTCCAGCAATGGGCAAAGTGACCGCTGTCACACGACAAATGTCCTCGTCGTTTCTACATTGCTGCAGCATTCCAGCGTTTACCCTCGAACAGTCTTGACCAGTCTGGAGTACAGGAATGCAGGTGTAACACTGAAGGGAGTGCACGCCTGAAAATTCATCATTGTTACATACTGTCCCTTCCACTTCCCGGTCTCAGATCAGCCGTAAGAGAAACAGCATCAACTTTTTGGCCAGACTCACCTAAGAGTGACAGGAGAGATACCAGGGCAAGAGCCAGGATAGTTCCGAAGTTATCCATGCTAACGATTAGGGCGAGCGGCCTCACAAAAAAATATCTTTCGGCAGTTTTTGTCACGCGTCTGAGCTGAGAAGTGTACCAGCGCGTAAAACAAAATCGTGCGTGATTCTGTTAAACAACCGCTAAGTATTTTGAATCTTGGCAGAGCTGAACAATTTTTGACGATGCAGAGGACGTAATGAAGCACTCTCACTCTGCGTCCCGGCTGCCACAACCTACTGTATTACCTCTAAGGTTTCGCGCAGTTACGTGACAGATCAGTGAATTACACCCGGGGCCTCGTATCACTGATTGTTTGATTGTGGCACATTCCCACTGCTTGATTGGCCAGGAAGTTTTGATTGATGGCAGTGAAGTTTTTTATCCCCGCCACGCAATATTTACTGGCCTGTCACGTGACTGCGCGAAACCTTAGAGGGAATACAGTACTTTTTTGCCATCGTGGTAAAAGCCGCGCTGCCTATCAACATTCCATGAATCATGCTGATTCTACACAAGCTGAAAATCCTTGTACGCGCAGTAATCGAGAAAAGAAGACTAGACGCCCAGTGTGATTCATTTTTTTCAAAAACCAGTTCGGCGAAGACCATCGCGAAGCGCGGCTTTATGTACTATGATCATAACAACACAAAAACACTCGGCGGAGTATCTTCCACTGTACAAACGTTTCGACGTCGTCAACGAAAACATCCATCTTTTTGACATCATGGATTTATGATACCGTATATGGTTTGACGACACAGCTTTTCTTCCATTTTTACGCAGCCAAGATCAACAACAGTTTCGTGAATGGTCAGAACTTCGAAAAGTTTCACGAGATCGGAAAACAAGTACGAAATACTGTTCGAAAAATTTTGATCGTTGTGACACATAACTAGCTCGAAGGAACAGAAGGTAAAACCAGAAGGACAAAATTTTAGAACTAAAATAATTTGCGACGTCAAAAGGACTAAAGAACTGCAGAAGATGTATTATTTTCGAATGAACAAATGAATTTCGCGAAAAATATGTACAGGAAAAGTGTGGCTTCAGTTGTTGCATTATCACAAATATTAACGGTTCTTAGGGATTCTTCGTCTTCTTTCGATGACGCTTCAGAGTTCCGTTAGAAGTGTACTGCGATCCCTGGTTACTCTCGGAAGCTCCATCTGCATCGAAGTCGTCGTCGTCGTCGTCGGGTAAGTCGTCCAGTTCACCGTCATCGAACATTTCTACATCGGAAGGGATGGGTGAAGTGTCGTCATCTGTCGGGTAGGCAGCGTTCTGCACGTCTTCCCCTCCTTCGACAATCACAGGTTCATACTGAGATTCATTAAGCATGGAAGCTTGCGAGACTTCCAGGTTGTGGAGAGCCTCTTCGGCGAACACCGAAACGTCCAGGTCTCGGTCCGTCACTAGAACCCATAGACTGTAATTTTATTGGATCTCGAAGTGCGGTTTCACAGCTAGCTTACCGGCACTATCCAAAGTGTTACTGCGGATCCTCACACTAAAGTCTCGCGACACTTCGTTGACATTCGGCATATAGGCTTCGAGCTCGGCAGTTTCGTTCGCCGGTGGTTGAAACATCTCCGCAGCTTTAGCCTTTAGGAAGCTGCCTTCGAAAAACCTTCTGAAGATCGGTGACGAACTCAGCAACACACCTGGAAACGGAAAATGGTGAAGACCTCGGATCAGAAGAGCTGAATACAGCCCTTACAGTGCTATGGCCCAACCCACGAAACTTACAAGATCGGTACTAAGTCGCGCAGTTTTCCACTATTATTACCTATAAGCTTGCGCCACTTTATATAACGACTTCGCGCGTTTCGTTTGCCGGCCTCCTGTTAATGCACGTTTTCAGGACTGAGATATCTGTTGACTGATACGTACAGGCAGCGTAAACGACCGCGGCGTCATCCATAGCTTGTCCGATTAGGAACGTGACCAGGAAGAAACTGTTGGCGAGCCAGAAGAACTAGATTGACATAAGAAAACAGATTCAAAGACCGGAAGTAGTCCGAAGTACCCGTAATCTAAATATACTTTTTTCCTGACATACTTACAGTTAGCCTTTCGTCATGACGCAGCTGCGCAAGACGTCCAACAAGGCGAAGGATGAGTGAGGTAGTTGAACTGGCAATATCCCGCAACCTCAACGTATTGATTTCTCCAATCACTGCAAGCAAGAAAGAGCGTGCAAACGGGAGCGATAAAAATAGGTTTGCGTTCACATGATCAATCTGCGTGGTTTCGATCAAGATCGGTCACCTTCGCTTCGTATCGACTTGCAAAAAACACATACACAACAAGCACACACATGACCAACGATTCCGCGTATACGGTACTCCATAACCCTCGTCAAGAGACGCACAACACTAACAGACGCATGACGACACAGCACGTGCGGATTAATTCACACTGCGTCGATCAAAGCTCACTGACGCAAGACGTCACACTGTGAACCCGTAGTTCCCTTTGTTAGGCTGAACGAGCATCCAAATTCTCCTTACCTCGCGCAGAATATTCTTTTTCAAATTCAAACAGCAGAATCCCGATGGAAAGGCTTAGGAATACATAAAACAGCGGCTGGTGTGGCTCGAAGTGGCAGATCCTGGGAAGAAAAACAACAAACACGATCAGTGGTCGAACCGTCCTCGACCGACGTACACAACCGGAACACGAGACTATCGCATCGGCCCACTCCCGACTACGGGAAAGGTAACCGGGCCCCCACTCTGGAAGGGGGTCTGGAAGGTGGTCAGGAAGTGCCACTCGAATAGGACAAACGAATTTCGAAGCAGATAGAAACGAAGAATGGACACCTACAGGTAGACGCATGTGATGAGAGCGCTCAACAAGCCCGAAGCTGCAATGGTAAACCAGTCTTCATCTTCCTCGACGGTGGTCAGATGATCCATAATCACTAAAAGAGACTAGCGTATCAACACAACGTTGAATATTAATGGCCGAAAAAAGGCCAGCTGATAGTGCTACGGTACATCGTCGTCCGAGAGAACCACAACAAATCTTCGTTTAATGAACTAGCCATGCGTCATACCGACAGGCTATGTGAAAGCGTGCGGCATGTGATCGGGGAACAGCGCTGATCATGTGAGCATATGTCAAAGTGCTAAATACGCTATGTACTCAAGTGATAATGCAACAACCGAAGCCACACTTTTCCTGTACATATTTTCCGCTACGAGTAAGTCACCGAACTGGAGGATGCAGTTCTGGTACGTCGGAAGCCCTTCCGTATAACGGCGCAAAGGTTCTGGGCTCAGAAGCCCACGCCAAGAAGGTGGATCGCGATCGGAAGCAACTAACTTGAATGAGTCCACTTCTTCCTCGTTGCCCGAATAGAAGCTTCAGTTACGGTCCTTTTCTCTTCGTGAAGTACCTTGCTTTGACGAGATCACCGTGTCTATTAGTTTGACGGTCAGATGAAGCTCTTTAGCTCAAAGTTCTGTGTGCACGTGATGGCGACCTCGTAACATGACATGCGAGATAGGGAAGTAGTCCATCAGGTGTTGGCGCTTGCGGTGTCAATGAGTTCTTTGTTATCTGGCGATGAGGTTCTAACGATGAATAACTGAGTATAACTTGACGACTTCATAAAAGGGCTCGTCAGCCTAATTACCCATCTCGAAGGAAAGATGTCTGCTGATTATTTTTTATCAATTTTTCCCTCGAGCTCGTGGTGAATTGCGCATGTGTCGGATGTATGATCGATCGTTGATAGTTCTTCCGGCAATCGTGCTTTGTGCTTCGAGCTCCTGAGGGTAACTGATTTCCGAATTTAAAAGTTAATTGAACAATTTCACAAAAGTCTAAGTGTATAATCTCACTTATTCCCTCGGTGCTACAAAAGTGAACATGGCGCGAAGATGGATGGAACGCGTCTTTGTTTCGTCGTCTTTCGCGCACCTTGCTGGTTCGACGAACTCACTTCCGGATGGCGCTGAACAAGTATCTCCTTCCACATCACCCAGTACTCTCAGTCTATCTTCTCCGTGTGCCGAAGGAGTAATGCTCCAGTCCGAAGCAATATCTCCCTCCTCAACGTCAAGACCTGTCCCGATACCAAGCCGACTGAACGACACCACCGAGAGCGAAGTTGACTCGGTTTTCGGAAGTTGCGAAGGAAGTGTAGGTTGCTCCATGAGTTCTTGTCTGTCTGAAAGACTGCAGCTTCAACTTCAAGCAAGGCAACGCCGTGACACCGTCGACGGTGAGTCGCAAACGGAAAATGCGCCTGGTTCTTTTTCGCCAGCGGAAATGGACTACATGCGTGAAGAGTACGGAAGAGCCGTCTCCCAGGCGGAAGATGCGATGAAATGCATTATTTGTCTCACCCACCCACGAGCCATCTTGCTCTCACCTTGCCATCATGTTGTCACATGCGTCCTGTGCACGAAACAGCTCCCCCTGGTCAGTACATTAACTGGGGCCTTGAAGACCCAGTGTCCACTTTGTCGAAAAACGGTCAGCAAGACTACGAAAGTGTTCCTAAGCTAAAACTGTTCAACTTCCGGTTTCCAGAAGAACCTGTTCACTTACAGTACAGTCGTGCCTTTTGACTCTTGTCTGTAATTGAAGCGCCGTTCGTTCTGATAGAATTTTGAAATTAGCAGTAGCAAAATCAAGAATTCGGCAGTTTATGACGTGTCAAGGAAATCTAAAAATTCGATATGGACAAAATAGAACGATAAATAAAAATATCCAAATAGTTGTATTGCTGGAAGAGCACATGAGCAAAAGAACAAGATTGGCGGCATGCCTATACATCCATGCTGAACCGTTCTACACGATAAGCTACCACCAATAAAAGAGCAAAGCAAAAACATGTTTACTATAAAACATAAATCTTTGATATAGATAAAAACGTCAGTGTAAAACAAGAGAAGAACTAGATAGTTTAACAAGAGCTACACTTGGCTTCCCATCAGCGCAGCTGCGGACGGCGACGTTATGGGCTTTGCTATCACGCGGCGACCCGCGTACCCGTAAACGTTTTCTGGAGGACGCCCACCGTTATGCAGTGGTATTCTGTCTTGCTCGCGTATTTGACCAAGCTGCCTACAAAATCCAATCAAATATCATCCCATGTTCAGTTAACGGGTACTTTAATTTCTTTTTTACGGTAACTTTCAGCACAATATTTGAGATGTCGGCAAAAACCCTCGGCACGATCGCTATCCCAAGTGGCGCAGTTTTCATTCCCATCGGCTCGAAATATGCGCCACTTCGGTGACAATCATTTCCAGACCTGCCAGCCTCCACTTTTTGTTCTTTTTGGTCTTTGTTTTGTCAATCTGCTCAGCATATTTTAATATAAAAAATCTAGCTCACGCAAACACCGTACAACATTTGAGCAAACAAAATTACCTCGCGGTTTGGGCGTAGATGCCGTTACCCATACGGACCGTATGGACAGGTGCGTTACTGTGTAAAGGCACATTAGAAGGAGGGCTGCCGTATTCAAAGAAGTTAGATACGGGTCGTTGCTTCTGCACTGGATGAGCCATTTGAGGTTTCCGTCTCAGGACCTTTTGAATCTCGTCATAGTTCATGTAGTGGCCATACGGATCGTTGGTCACGTATGTTGTGCTTCCGCTGGTTGGAATTCCTCTGTAAACAACACGAACACGTTGAAATAGTATTCTTGCTCAAGACTGATATCATGAAGCTGGAATGGTGAAGTCAACGTACGGGTGTTTGACGTTGTTTCTGCCTTGAACCGGCACATGCACGATAGTCGGTCGCTGCTCCACGGGCTGTGACCGTTTCGGTGGTTGGCGCACGTCAGACGACGAGGCAGGATGTGGCTGGTGTATTTGAGCTCGCTGCTGCATCTGCATTTCCGACTTATACCGTTGTAAGTGGACGTTTATCCTACAGAAAAAACCAGAATCGTTAACCATACTCATCCTCGCTTTTATTCGATAGACATGCAGTACCACCTCGTGGAATACGAGACAACTAAAACTATAAATAAAGATTTCACATCGCAGCTCAAGTTTCCGTCAAAAAATCACCGTGAGGCTTCCGTCCGACTTCAAGATCAACTGCTGAGATTATCAAAAGAGCTTTCGAGAAAATGGAATGTGGGGATTACAAAACTGGCTGATTGTTCTTTACCTCTGTTGTTCCTCAAGCGCAGCTTGGCGAGCTTTGGCCGCTTGATCCTCCATCGCCTTACTTGGAGTTCTTGAGCCTTCCGACGAAGCTGTCACAGCTTCCGCTGGTGATTTCTCCTTGCCGCTACGTCTCAGCAGTCCACGGAAAAATCCCGTTTTCTTGGCGGATTTCTTACTAGCACTATCTGCTGACTTGTCAGAATCGAGGACCTCGATGTCTTCCTTGGAAATGTTCGGGGAACTAACAGCAGGCTCCATCTTCTCTTCCCTCAGTTCTTCGCCAGACTCCGCTTCGTAGGACCTGTCGACCGCTACCCTGAAGCTCTCGTTGCATCCACGGTTCCGATTGGAGACACCTTTGGCTTTCCGACGAGCGCCGTTCGTGCCTGCGGGAGCCACGCCACCGTTTACCACACTTTCCAACGAGTTGGCTCGACGGATGGCGGACTTTTGGTCGGTTTCCGTGGCATAACTGGGCGAGGGCGTGTAGGAAGTGCCGGCCACTGCTCTGGTTTCTGACAAGGCTTGTCGCGACTTCTGGTAGGTTTGCAGTTGTCGAGGATCGATGTGACCACGACGCTTCTCTGACATACTTTGACGTGTGATGGAATCTCTGTTGAACGGATCGTAGTCCCTAAAATAGGAAATCTCCACGTTATTTTAAGGCACATTCTGCAGATGAAATTTCAAACGGCTATGCTGCGAAATAAGGCTCGTGCGGTTAGGTCATCACGCTTCACAGGAGCAACCGTCACTAATAACGGAAGGCTCCATCGCCTCGGTTCTTCAACATCAACCAAGAAAGAGTTTTGCTCGTTCACTAAGGTATTACATGGAACTATCAGCGTCGTACGGATCTTTGAGCTCGTCCAAGCGTCGGCGTGCGGTTCCATTGGTCGACGAAATGCTATTAGGGGTACTCTGCAATTAAACAGCCAACACTTTATAACATGTTCATTAAAGTGTGCTACTGCCTCTGCAATCATACCTCCGCATAGCCGTCGTCACCCTCGATGAGGACAGGGTGTGATTTGCCTCCGGTCACTGTCACCGACGTTGACGAGTTGCTGTTTTGGTACAACCTGGGTGGCTTTGGTGGACTGGGATCGGACGTGGGGGAAGACGACAAGTTGAGGTGACTTGGCACGCGAATGATGTGATTGAGCTCCATCGGTGCACTGTGAGGCACGACTTGAGAAAGAACGGCAGTCTTGTCACGTGCTGGAAGTTCTCGCGCGATCGTGATGGACATGAAGGGTGACGTGGTCCCATGGTCTGCCATGGTTTTTCTCAGCACCTCCATGGCTTCCTGGTTGTCTTTATTCAGAAGACTTACACCATCTACACTAAGAAGCTGGTCATCTGGCAGCAATCTCCCATCCTGCAGAAGGAATGGAGACATTAACTGAGATAACAGTAGAAAGTCCGCCAGATCCCTATGTACCTGCATACATGCAGCTCGCAGTGAAAGTGCGATGAAATGTAAGCAGGTACATGAGATTATCCAAAATGGAACCATGTTTCAAGAACCAGCATACATCCCATCGCGCTTTCACCACAGCCTTGCATGTATGCAGGCATTTGCAAAAAGAACGTTAGGCTGCTGAATTATCAGTTAATATTGTTTGAAATTACACCAACCTTCGATGCAGCTCCACCATGTATGACGTTCATGACGAAGATGCCCTCGTCATACTCCACGCCGTCTTCTGTTGTTTTAGCTTTTCCTTTAACGCGGACACCAAGTCCTGCTGAACCAGTTTCGTTAAGCGGAATCTCATATGTAATAATTTCTTTGTTCTTTTCCAACGCTTCATCCTTGTTCTCAGTCTGCAGGGGTTCCGGAGCTTGGCTCAGGGTTCTTGGTAGTAGAGGACTGTTGGTGGTTTCCGGACGACCCACTACCAGAACCACTTCCGTGTTGAGAGGGATGCCCCGCAGCATACCGACCACCTCATCTTGGGTCTTTCCCGTCAGGTCCACACCATTGACTTCAACCAAGCGATCACCAGTCTTCAGTCGACCATCTTTAAAAGCAGCTCCTTTTGGCAAGATACTAAAAACACAAAAATAATATACCCCTCAAAATGATAAGATAAAATCGGTGCAAAATTAGCGTAAGATATTAAGTTTCAGTTGGTAGCGATGATGGAAGCACGGATTAATTACCTCTTGACATAAATCGGACAGATGACGCCGGCGGAATTATCTCTGGTTGTCACCGTGAATCCGAGACCTGATTGTACTACATCATTAATCGTGACAGTAATAGAGGTATTAGGGATTGGACACGTGGAGGGTTCTCCCGCCACTGAGCCAGTAGACCGTAAACAGGAAGTGCTATCCCATGAGAACGTACCTTCTGGTCCTTTGAGCAGGTCAATTGTCAGCTTCCGTCCTGGCCGCCTGAACGAGCCATAGGTGTAGAGATTATCCGCATCTCCGTTCAGACTGTTGACAGCATCCGGTGTGTAATCCATTGATGCTTCGTTATTGGCTCGTGAAAGCATGGCTTCGAGATCATAAGGCTGTAATTTGGGCTTTGGTGGCAACGGTGGAGGAGTGCGCTTCCTTCGGGAGTCCAGCTGTGCTTCTTGCTGCTGCTGCTGCTGTGACGATAAATGCTGCTGCTGATGCTGTTGCTCGTCGGCTGAGATGGTGGGTGACGACGAGTTGGTGGAAGTCACTTGGGCCACTGCCGAAGAGACGCGAATTTTGACGGCACTGCCTTGAGCAGTCGTGACGGCTTTCCGTAAAACACCTTGTGCTCTACGAAAGAAGAAGATAACAAATGTCAAGATTAAGTTATCGGTTATCGTGCCCGTATATTGTACCGGTATCACCGGTATATACGGCCGTGTCACAAGGTAATAAATCGAAGGCGGTACGCAAGGTCTTAAAAATATATCACGGAGAACTGCGCCAACATAACCGATCATAAAAGGCGGACAAAATTCTCAACGACGATAAATCAAGCGAGTGAATAAAGCAAAAGCACCCTAGTGACCGATAGCAAAGGCGCCGATGAGAAAGAATATTTCTTTTTAATTACCCGCGCAGTCAAATATTCCGTTCCGGAACAGCAAACAATGCAAAGAAACGAAAGTATTTCATGGAGGAGTTTTGCGCTCCGAGTAGGTACATACATTACCTGTCAAAATGTAGATCATCAACCTTCTGTCCATTCACGTCGATAATACAGTCCGTTAAGTGCAGTTGGCCAGACTGTTCGGCCACGGAATTCTTGTCAATGCGATGAATTCGCAGGCCAGTCGTGTCACGCGCTGGCATTCTAAACACAACCAAAACACACTTTCATCAAGAATGTGACGGAAAAGCATGCCCGCAATGATAAGAAAAGAGATTCAAACTACTTCTCACGTACAAGTGTAAACCGAGTGGTTCGCCTTGTCGAGGAACCAACTCGACCACCGTTTGTTCTTCGGAAGTCTCTAACAGGTAGGGCACAGGCAACTTTGCAGCAGACTTCTGACTCTTGGTCACCATCTTCTCGGTGTTGCTATCACGCGAGAGTTCACTCGGAGAGCTGTCAACTCTTTGCAGGTTATTCTAGATAAATGAGACAAGAATAGTTAGGCGATGAGTATTCGGTACCTCCGGAGGGAGTCGAGAATGCTTACTTGAGGCGGAAGAGGAATGATTATTTTGCCTCGCCCATTCTCGTGGCCGTAATGGACAGTAGCGGCTGTGGACCACCGCTTACTAAGGCACTGATTTGTTGGCACTGTAATCTCTTCGTGGTCCTTCGCGTTTTCCAACGCAGATTCGGAGCCACGACGGACCGATAAGGCAAGACCTGCAAACAACTCAAACATTAGGTAACCCAAATAGGAATCATTATGAATTCAAGTGCTGTACTATTAAGGAGACACCCGGGTTCTACTTTTCTGCCCCCCCCCCCC